>DWMY01000017.1:0-91344 GCA_018249775.1 Heliconius hecalesia formosus
GGGCCTAAATTATAGATTGCGCGAATAGCTCGCTTCTGCAAGACAAAAATTGATTTAATTCCGGCTGCATTACCCCAAAGTAGAATGCCGTAGGACATAATACTATGAAAGTAGCTAAAGTAAACAAAGCGAGCCGTTTCCACATCAGTTCATCGTCTGATTTTTTTAACCGCAAAAGCTGCTGAGCTAAGTCTATTCGCCAATCCATCGATATGAGGTCCCCACTGTAATTTAGAGTCAATGGTGATACCGAGAAAAACCGTAGAATCGACAGGATCCACGGCTTCACCATTCAAGAGTACATCAGCTTTAACAATTTTTGTGTTAGGTATTCTGAAGATTATACATTTAGTGTTCATATATATTGTACGTGTGATGTCACTTGCTCGGTCTAAACCGATGTATACTGCTTTTCGAGAAAACCTCTACCTCTTGTACTGATAGCATCGTCATATATGTATTTAAATATTTATATTTTATTTTTGCGTTCGATTTATTAAAAATTAACACTGTCACTGGCTGGAGAACGCTATTCTTAATGTTATAACAGAAATCTTCTTTATTAACTCAAACAACATATCAGACCTACAGATTATGAGGATGCATCGTCCGGAGTAGAAGAATTCATATAATATTTACTTTACTTCTTCGTTAGCTTCACGCTGTATCTCGCACACAGCAGGGTAGGCAGAGGGAGCCTAGTGTTATGACACTCCGTTCCCCACTTTCCATCGAGTTCTGGAGGTATTGCGTATTGTGGCGTGTCGGAACTCAACGCCGCACTTTGCCTCGACAGCAGAGCGAAGAAATGAAAATATAAATGTAAATAAATATTTCATTTCCTCGAGTGGGGATCGAACCCACAACCAGTCGATCTTACAGTCACAATTTATGCCCCTGCGCCACGACTGTCTTCAATATTTACGTTAGATTATTTTCAAAAAATAAACTTTATGTTTTGAGTTATATTTCTGGGTCTACTTTTAATTTTACTCCCACAAATGTAAAGTTCAGCTTACTCTAATACTGTTTAGGTCTCACGAACTCTACTATTTAAGATTGCACGCGCACTCTTGTGCAATTTGACAATGTTCTCTCTTTTTTATGCTCTTCTTCTTCGACATGTCATTATACCCATTTATTGAAAATCTAATACCTATTTGATTTTCAATATCGATCGACCGACTGATCGATCGGGTAACTCTGTATAAAAAAGGATAATATAATATTATTTTATAGACGTCTGCCAACTGAGAACCAAAAACGTTACAATGTAAACGGAACATTATGAGTACTCTCCTACACCGCGCAACCTTGTACTACCACATCTTAAATACTAAACATACTTATCAACCGACTACATAGCTATAGGCTTAAATTAACTACAAAAAAATTTAAAATATCTCTGTATCTTTCCACCATTTTTGTTTAACAGTAAAACTTAAAATAAATTAAGGCATAAGAACCATAAAAAGACAAACATAATTTCAACTATAAATCAGCACTATTTCCTTTTCATACAACGGACATACCTATGTATATATTTTAAAGAACACACGCTATAACGATGTTAAGAAACTATATAGAATGTTTTTTTTTATTGACTCAACAATTATAAGCACTTGTTTCTCACAGAGAATTGTTAGTGAGCGTTTAGCTGAGCTATTATTTGTTGACGGAGTCATAGTAGTGCTGACAGCTTGTACGTGAGAATTGAAAATTTAATAACGGCGTATGAAACATTGATAGCCTTCAAAATAGGTTTTTAGGTCAGAAATATAAAGCTTTTTGAGGTCAGTCGTGGTGCAGGGGCACAAGCGTTTGACTGTAAATGCAAGAGGTTGTGGATTCGATTCCCACTTGAAGAAATGAATATTTCATTCATAATGCGTAAAGCGCAGCGTTCAGTTTCGTCATTCAACACTCAATGCCTCTAGATTTCAGCAGAAAGAGGAGAGCGGAACGTCTTAACACTAGGCTCCGTTGCGGCTCCCTTTACTTTCCTTTTTGCTTACCTAAAAAGATGAAGAAGAAAAAGCTTCGTAAGTTAAAATAACTTTTGTGTATACTTTGAACTTGTGTAAAATTATTATTTTTATTTCTTTCAAGAAGTATATCCATTAGGCCTATTTGTTATTTTTGAAAAAAAACATCGACAAATAACGATGCAAAGTATAAAACTGCCTTAACGTACTATAATTTATAGAAGTCGTCTCTAAAAATTAATCTCTAAAATAGTTCTAAGCTATCTATATAGAACTGGATTCGAAGTCGCATACTTCATTGTCCTGCGGCTTTATATTAGTAGAATATAATTTTATATTATAGTCATATTCAAGTGAATACCAGTCCTTCGGATCCCTCGATATGCAATAGGAAATTCCACATATTTGTCATCATTAAACGCTTGTAGCGGTGACGCTGTATGAAATGCGTCAGCTGCCGTCTGCACTTGAAAATCGATTATTTATTTATATAGAAGAAATTATTTCGATATGCTTGTTTACGATTAAATTATCGATTGAATATTAAATTTGAAGACTTAATTACGGTAACGAAACGTGTAAAATGGAAAAAAATTGGTTTGTAATAATATTTTGGTGAAAATAGAAATATAATATCGCTATTGTGATACGATAATGCTATAAATCTTAGACACAGACATAAGACATTTCGTTTCCTATTTTTTGCCGAATATTTCGAGGCATTGCGTGTTGAATGGCGAAACTCAACGCCGGTCTTTTACCTTGTTGCCACAGCGAAGACTCGGAAATGTTAATAAATAATAATTCATTCCCTTGAGTGGAAATCAAACCCATAACCTTCGCATTTACAATCACGCCCTTGAGCCCCCGCGTCACGACGGCCTCAATCTTAACTTAAATAGACTTAAATTAAAAAGATATTGCATTTAGTAAATTTTTACTACAATAACGTCTGTATAATATCAACAACATAGACGCCCCAAAACTAGTGTCCTTAAGTAACGCGTCAGCTGCTATAGTTTATTATTAAATTTATACCAAGAATGTATCGAATGCAATATAAAATATATATCAAAGTTGAAGTTGAAATAATAGTAAATTACTCTCAACTATCCTCCCATGTTACATTCCCTTACATTTCCTTCACGGCTAATCTGCATAACTATTTTAAAGTAAATTTATTCAACTATTACTGAAATATTTTCATACACCTGTCGTTAGAAGCGGTTTCTACTTCCGGTGAATGGTATGCTGATTTGCTCTTATCATTATATTTGTATGGAAAAACGAAATATACGTATTATAGTATATATTATGATCAGTATTGTTTTTTATATCAGTTTCAAATATTTTTAAATTTCTGATAAATCCTATAATTCTTAATCTCTCATACCATAATAAAATATAAAAGGTGTCAAAACGACACTATTTCACCATATTAATCTAAATTGAGACATATTGCTAATATTTATCATATAACACATAATAGTTCAGCAGTCTCGCTCTACAGTAGAGAACAGAGGGGACGCAATAAAAGGCCAAACAATAATCTACAAAAAGGGATAATCGGATAAAAAATCCGTATGTTCACATGGCAAGATGAAAATCAAAAGTGAACGGACCCCCGCCATATTTCACCCGCGATCCTCCTCGTCCATTTCGCGATTCGGACAATAGAGGACAAGAGAAGCCACAAATGCTTTAAGCGTCTATAAATCATCGACATAGCGGAAGTGCGTACCGTGGCAGCTATAACGGCTAGGATAGATAAATTAAATGCCGATGCGAGAGCGCCAAGAATGTTCAAATAAATTTTTTTGATAGAACCACCGGAAGACGTGACACCCCTTGCGTCATTGTTTTTCTATAGAATCTTCGGAATCTTGGCATTTCTCGGCGGCCCTTTGAATCGATAAGATCTGCCGATAGCGCCTAATAGGTCAGTCCGCCGCCGGGATTAATCAAGCGTCAAACATCAACTGGGTAATGGCCGCCGTATATTCATCTAATTAATTTCTTTTGAATTTTTAAAGGCCCACCGCCATATGCTTTTCCAGTTGTAGCTCGCATGTTGGATGGGCGTATTAAAATGGCAATAATTTGATAGCCCGATATAAAACAAAGGTTTATCTAACATCGGTAGCAAGTTCAGTGTGAAATGTGTTCCAAAAGACACCGTTTAGTAGAGTAGTGAGCGTGACTGTTGTACAAATTATGCATTTTGGAGACAAGTCGACTTTATTGCGGCGGAAGTGACGTCAATAAACCACTGTACCGGGGTTTAATGTTCGAATCGTATAATTTCCGATCGTTTCATGCAGATATGCATCGAGTTTGGTGTGTGGGACACGGAACCGTGAAATAGACATCCACTCAATGACTTATTATTGAAGTTCGCTATTGATTTTTGATGGCGCGCGACGGTGGACGAGTCAAATGTGTTTTGATTTCATAAAAGTCTATAAAACACAAATTTAATGAAGAATATATGGTTTTAACTAATTTTAAAAGTTATTGGAGCACAAAATCAATATTTATTTATTTTTAAATGTGAATCAAACATCACCAATTATTTATTGTGTGTTCTCAACTTCGGCCGTATCTTTATTTCATCTTCCAACAGAAAAATGCAATTATAACATACAGAAAAAAGTTTAAAACTCCCAAATCAATATAACTCACGACCAAACGCAGAAAATAAGCGAGAATCGGCATATTATATGATATAAATCATATACTTCCTTTAAGAGCCAATAAAAGTTGAAGTAAATCATAAAACGTATCACTCGAGAAAACGTCTAACAAGTGTGTTATTGCGAAATAATTCAGGATCGGAGGGTGGTTTGAGAGATGGCTCCCCAGCCGTGGAAGCCGTGGAAGCCGTGGGATCCCCGTGCTATATCAATGCCTTCGTTTATTTATCGGACCCTTGTCTACTTTTCATTTTACTCCTTTCAGGAAAATAAACATATCCCGATAGAATACTAGTGGTTTACGTTGAGCCGCGACACTGACAGATGGTATCGGTCTTTAATTATGGAATGATAAAGTACTAAATAAATACGATATTTTGAAATTTCATTGTGTTTTGTAGGAATTTAAAATTAAAGCGTACAAGAAAATTATCCATATTGTTTCCTGGTAATAAATAATGAGAATAAAATATTATACTTATGATATATAAAAGTATTTTATTCATAAAACATATAGCAGCTTAAAAAGCTTAAAATATTAGCGTTTTTTTAGTTATGGCTATTAGTATTTTTTTTTACTTTAAAATTCATTTTAAATATAGTAAATAAATTGATTTTTTGAACTTCCACTATCCAACCACTAACTAATAATATCCACCAATCCGGGTACGATTACCTTATTATATTATTAGAAGTGGGGAAGGGAGTGTTTTAACAGTAGGTTCCCTCTGCCTTCCCTGCTGTGTGTGGGATAGAATGTTAAACTGAAAAAATATATATTATAATTATCCGGATAGGAGAACAACCACAATTGAACTTACAGTATTTGTTTAATCTTACAGTGTAAACAGTTCTATGCCACTGAACCACTGGGACTGTCGATAGTAAATCAAAATACTAATTTATATTTACGATAACTAATAAAAATAGAAGAATCGTAAAATTATATTGTCCTCACGTGTAGACGGGAGTACTTATTTAGTGTGTTGTAAATTGTGGATGACTGATGTGGATGACAAATGATATAAATTTTTTACATAAACGTGACTAAATAGAGATTAGTACTCCTTTATGTTAAAATAAAAATTGTTTCTAATTGAAAAACTTGCTTTGATTGTGGATTCGAATCCTTGAAAATATGTTTTTTTATTGATAATATAGATTTGTTACTTTCTATCATTTCACACTACGTATGTTTCTGCGCCACCACTTTGAGAAAGAGAGAGAGAAATATCTCATCATATTAACAAAATCTATTTCTTTTTTAAACATTTTTTAAAGTGTTATTCCACACTTAGGAAAGAAAAATACTTATTTAGAAAACGTATAAAAATTTGAATTTGAATTTTCCTAAGTGTGGAATAACACTTTAAAAAATGTTTAAAAATATTTAAAAATAGTATTCTCTCTTGCCAAAACGACAATTCTTAGTAATTATCTTTGGATAGCGGAAATTTGTAAAAATCTCCCTACAGAGATGGTAACAACATAAATAAGTTGTAACAAGCGTATAAAAATTTCGATGTAGCTCGATGAGAACGTATGGCTTAGCGGTCAGAGCGCCTGGTCGGTTTCCAGGAGGCGCGGGTTCGAGTCCCGCTACGTTCAAATTTTTATACGTTTTCTAAATAAGTAAAATCTCTTTCTGTTGCTTCTTATGGTTGACGACGATATGTATGTATGTTTGTATGAATAATACATAAAACCCTATAAATGTAAACAAAAAAAAAAACTTTTTAATAATTGTAATCAGTACTAGGTGTGGTCAGTATAATGTGTGCAATAAGTGACGATGATGACAGAAGCCATCGGCGCAAAGGGCGGGAAGCGTATACGCGGGTGGAATAACCAACATATCAATGTAGACCTTTGATACTTGTAGAATGGATGGAATAAAAATATATAACACCAAAAGAAATTTAAAAATTAGATTTATGCAAGCTTTTTTATAATTATTTCATTAAATTTTTTAATTTTTTATTATATTAGTTTTTTTTTGAAAATATAAGTGGCTTTGTCTAGATTTCTAAATATAATAGTAATATGTTATTTCTCTATTATGTATTAAATATCAAGTAAAAATATTCAGCTTTTTGTGTCAACCGCGTGTAGCGGGATAGGCAGAGGAAGCCTATTATTAAGACACTTCCTCGACACCAGAGCGAAGAAAATTAAAATATTAAATATTTCATTTCCTGTAATTGAAATCGAACCCAGAACCCGTCGCGTTCACAATCAAACGCTTGCGACATGACTGGTTTTTAAAATAAAAAATCAAACTGGCCCAACTCAGAACAAAAAGACCAACAAACTGACATTTCTATACATTACGGTATCTACTTTGATGATATAGAAGTGGTAGTTTGCGGCACGGAGCCTACGGCGATGATACCCAGCGAGGTCACGTACAGCACACCAAATTACCCACTCATATTGTGCCTTGGGAAATATGTGGTGCCAGGATAAAAATTTATAACAAGACTGGCCGCTACAAAAACTTTTAGATACTTTTAGGTATGTTGTATCGCGGTAGTGTCGATTTGACGTCTCATTAGCTATGTTTATATTGTTTTTGAACTATACTTATGTTGTCAGAGATCTTAGTGTCGCGTCTCTCCCTTTTTTATTAGATTCCGTATTATATAATAAACTCTATATGACACGATAGCTAGAAACCACTAGCTATTAATTTTTGGCACTGATATATGTATGTTTATTTTGAAACTTCACATTTGTTCTAAATAGACATACAGCGAATTTAGTGTCAAGACACTCAATTCTCCAATTTCTGCATGTCTAAGACACTGCATGTTAATTGACGAAACTTAACGCCACCTTTTGATTTATCAGAGTAGAAAAATTAACACAATTTAAATAAAATTATTTTCTGAGTAGGCCGCAAGAGCACAAGCGTGCGACTGTAAAGGCGATGTTTGTAGATTCGATTCCCATTCAGGGGAATGAAATAATTAATATTTTTAATTCCTTGCTCTGAAAACGAGGCAAAGCGCAACATTGAGTTCCCCTCAACAATTCGGCGGAATATGAGGCATGGACGTATCTGAATGTCAGATACTTCTGAATGACAAGCAAAGTGTCTTAACATTAGATTCCCAGGTTCCCTCTGCCTATCCTGCTATATACGGGAAACAGCGTGAAGCTAAAAAAAAAGAAACAAAAATCCCAATTAGAAATTCTCTCACTGCACCACAGAAGTCTATAATGATCTCATAAATTTATAAATATATATTGCATCATACATAAAATTTTATGTATTTTACATATAATTTGATAGTTTTCATACCAAAAACTGTTTGATACTTAATATTTTAATCATCAACATAATTTCACTGAACAGTTAACGCTAAACCGTACGCGTTGTCAAATAAATTATAATAATTTATTATTGGTATATTTTTTAGTGTTTCCTGTTTCCGATTCAATTATGATATAGTTTTTAACTTCACGCTTTATCCCGCACACAGCAGGGTAGGCAGATGGAACCTAGTGTTAAGATACTCCGTTCCCCACTTTCTGCCGAATTCTGGAGGCATTGCGTGTTGAGTGGCAGAACTCAACGCCGCGCTTAACCTCGACACCAGAGTGAAGAAATGGAAATATAAATTTAAGTAAATATTTCGAACCCACAACCTGTCGATTTTACAGTCACACTTCGTGCCGCTGCGCCAGGACTGGCCTCATTTTTATTTTTTTTTAATAGTACTAATAAGCAATAATTACTATAAAGTTTTCTAAAAAAAAAAAAACAGTTTAAAAAAGACAAATGTTACGAAAAAAAAAACGTGAACAAAAACAAAGGAACCGAAAATCAAAGAAGTTTTCCCTTAAACGTGGTCTTCAGTTTTAACTAAACGCATTTGTAAACCTCTTGAACCCCTCCGGGGGAGGCCGGGGACCAGGGGAGGTGATACATACAGCAATACGACTACTTTTAAAGGCTTATTCAAAGTTTATAAAATTGCGACCCCTCCAGGGGCTATATTATTGTGCAGCCATCTGTGACGAAGGGTATAGAAAAGACATATTTTTTGATTTAACTCGTAAATTACTCGATTCAATCGGTTTACGCTCGTGTGAAAGTTAAATGATTTTTATTTGTGATGCGGTTGTTTATTAGTAGGGGTTCAAATTAAATAGAAACAAATAACTTTAAGTGCTTTCGTTAAAATATTATTTATATTGACAACTTTTTGGGAACCCTCGTGTAATAAATATAGTGATTATATTCATACTTAATTCTAGGCCAGTCGTGGCGCAGCGGCACAAAGTGTGACTGTGCGATTCACAACTGATTGTGGGTTCGATTTTCCCCACTCCAGGAGATGAAATATTTACTTAAATTTATATTTCCATTTCTTCGAGGCAAAGCGCGGCGTTGAATTCTGCCACTCAACACGCATTGTTTCCAGAATACGGCAGAAAGTGGGGAACGGAGTGTCTCAACACTAGGTTCCCTCTGCCTACCCTGCAGTGAGCGGGATACAGCGTGAAGCTGATTTTATTTATTCATACTCAAGTAACGATAGAATGGCAGCTTCAAAATCAATTTTATTCCAGCTTATCGAAAATGATCATTGTAAGCGTTGTTTAGCTTGAAATAAAATATATATATATATATATTGATCTGTACGAATACATATGTAAATATTATTTTTCGTTACAAGATTTGTCTCTAAAAGTGGATACGAATCACGTTGGAGTCTTACTAATAATAAATAGAGCCTAATTGTAGCTTCGGAAGCATTGATAGTAGATATAAACGAAGTTAAATATAACTTAATATAAATAAATATATGTTAGATTTTGGTGTACAAATGATTATATATAAATTTATTTGTTTTACTTTACTTTTTTATTTTATTTTTCTATTTTACTAAATTCATCTAAAGCCTATCAAATGTCATATTTTGTATTGTTTTCTTAACTATAATAACTTTAAAAATGCAATTATTACCTACGAAGCGTGCCGACGGGCAACGATATGCATTTCCTATATTAACAAAAAAAATCATAAAAAATCAGCTATATTCCGCACACTGTAAGGTAGGCAGAGGGAACCTAGTGCTATGACAATGCGTTCCTCACTTTCCGCTGCATTCTGGAGGCATTGTGAGTTGAGTGGCGGAACCCACTGCGCTTTGCCTAGACTAATAAATGAAAATATAAATTTAAACAAATATTTAATTTTCTCGAATAAAGATCGAAACATAACCAGTCGTGTTTACAGTCACACACTAGTGATCCTGCGCCACGACTGGCCTCAATTTTCACAGCGTCCCGACATTTCACTATAAACCTATTTCAAAGACAAGAACTTTGTGCCAACATTAATAAAAGATATTCTCACCAATTGAAGTTTGACAACGGTAAGCTCAGATAGTTCTTGAGTTTAAAAATTCACAGATAGCAATAGACGGTGTGATAGGAAATTATTAATAATATTGACATTATAATGCTATACAGAACATTTACTACTAAATACCGCAAACCATATTAAAAGGATAAAACGTAAAACTGCTTATTTAAAAAAAACAACCTGAATATATTTTAAAATCTTTATATTTAGCTTGAAGGATTAATGTGATATACTCAGAAACGGAGAAACTAATTAGACAACATCAGTTTAGGAGACAATTTTTCTCCACTTTTCGCTGAAGTGTGACAAAGTGGGAAACTTTTAACCTGTTTCAACACATAAAACATCAGAAAAAAAAAATGTTAAAATTTATATCTATTTGTTCCGTAAGGAGAAGTGTGACTTTAAGATCCGCCTAAAATTTAAATAGAAAATAGAGAACGGACTCTCTTAACAAAAGTAGTTAAAGGCTACCCCTTATGCAATTTATATGTGGAATAAAAATAAGATGAGAAACAGTGTAAAAATCGACACAGGCCAATGTTATTTTGATCTATAGTACAATAGGAAATACAACCAAAAATCAGAGCGCTTCTTACGGCCCACATTTCAAGACATCGACCATCACCACCATCCTGCGTAGCGCCAAATAAACCATGGTATGTCACCACCAGCGACATATATTAATTAAAATGGCTGTAATAAATTAATTTACTTAATATATAAGATGGAGGAAGACCGCCGCCATAATTTGATACACAGATTGCACGAAGGGGTTACGGCCCTCTCCGTTTCGTCACACACGCGCTGTCAAATGGAAGTTTAATATTTTAAAATTGAATTTTTATTTCCTCTCCCAATTGTCAACTATTTCGAATGCCATAAAGAGCAGAGACGAGTGTTTTTAATAGCGACTGTTGTTGTATTGTTTGGCCATCACTGAGTGGTGTTGGTGTGTTGGTGTTGGAAGGATAAAGTTTTTGATGGTGTTAAGTTAATGAGAAGGAAGGAGGTATGTCGTGTGTTGTTTAGAATTTTTTTGTTGTTAATTTATGAAACTGACAACAGTAATGGCGAATGTCATAGACAGATAAGTTACAATGTTTTTTTTTAACTATTTAACCACTCCTCACGCAATATATATTTAAAAATAGAAAATTGAGGTAGGCAGTGAACTCTGTTTTAGCATAGAGTAAAATAAAAAAAAACGATTTAATGTGAGTCGGACTCGCTCACAGAGGCTTCTGTACCAATTTAAGGATAGATACAATAGGATTGACTTCAGGTTTACGGGAAATACAATTTTTAAAAGTTGACAAAATAAAAGTTAACTTAAAAGCTTAATTTTTTTTGGACTGCAGATCTAAATATTTAATATTTTACCTCAATACCTCAAAGCAAATCTCGAGATTATTGATCTTGATAGACGGACAACAAGGTCATCTTATAAGAGTTTCGCGTTTACTTTTTTATATACAGAACCCTAAAACACATAAGCCTCTTTATCTATCTATTTAAAAAAAAAACCATGTAAATTGTAGCAACTAGCTGAAGATAAGCAAATTAAACAAACAAGCTCTTTCAAATCGAATGTAACAACCAACAGATAAAAGGAAGGAGTAAAACCTCCACGATAGTGATAAGCGAGCGTATTGGACTTGAAATGTGGGAGGAGCTCATACATTTTATAATAGGTGTGTAATATATATATTGTTAAATCGTTTTCTAATTAACTTTCTGATCAAGATCAAATTTTCAAATTTTTATATAAAATTGGGTTGGGGTCGTCGTCGCAATTTGTTTAAAGTATGGAAAAAAGTATGTTTCTAAATAATATTTATTTTCATTTGGACTACAAGAAGTAAAATCTCAAAAACTCAAGGAATCAACCGAACATGCCAAACGCTTTATCTGTCTGCCCCTTGTACTTTCAGCTAAGTGTTGCCAGCCACTCTAACTTTATATTATATAGATTGACT
The DNA here is from genome assembly GCA_018249775.1 of Heliconius hecalesia formosus. Classification (NCBI taxonomy): domain Eukaryota; kingdom Metazoa; phylum Arthropoda; class Insecta; order Lepidoptera; family Nymphalidae; genus Heliconius; species Heliconius hecalesia. The sequence continues at coordinate 12,035 of DWMY01000017.1, forward strand.
GGAAACTATATTAAACTAAATTAAATCTATATGTTTTTTCGAATGACTTTTAAAATAAATAAATAAATTAGCTTCACGTTGTATCCCGCACACAGCAGGGTAGGCAGAGGGAACCTTGTGTTAAGACACTCCGTTCCCCACTTTCTGCCGAATTTTGGAGGCATTGCGTGTTGAGTGGCAGAACTCAACGCCGCGCTTAGCCTCGACACCAGAGCGAAGAAATGGAAATATAAATTTAAGTAAATATTTCATCTCCCCGAGTGGAGATCGAACCCACAACCAGCCGGTTTTACAGTCACACTTCGTGCCGCTGCGCCATGACTGGCCTCAATGACTTTTAAATTGAATGAATGACTTTTAAATTTCATGTAAATCAGTCATGTAAATCGTACCAGGATACCTACATAAAAAAGTATGTATGCTGTAAGTCAAAATATTTTAAATTTCATTATAATGGCATACAATTTCAAAAAACACGAATGGTGATTTAAGTTTTTTAGAAAACGTATGAAAATTTTTACGTAACAGGATTTGAATCCGCCGCTCTTTGAATCCTTCCAAGCCACGTCGAAATTCTCATACTCTTTTTACAATTATTTAATTTATGTTGTTAACATCTCTGTAGGGGTATTTTTACAAATTGAAAATATTTATGTTTAGTAATTTAATGACAATGACACCAGGGTAGGCAGAGGGAACCTAGTGTTAAGACACTCCGTCCTCCAATTTCCGCCGAGTTCGAGAATAGTGGCGGAAATCAACGTGCTTTACCTAGACACCAGAGTGAAGAAATGAAATTATAAATGCAAATAAATATTTAATTTCCTCGAGTGGGAATCGAACCACAATCAATCGATTTTACAGTCACATTATGTGCCCCTGCGCCACGACTTGCGTCTTAATTGAGAAATATTATTTATATTAAATATTATATTTTTTATATTTAATAATTTAATGACACTGACACCAGAGTAGGCAGAGGGAACCTAGTGTTAAGACACTCCGTTCTCCACTTTTCGCCGAGTTGTCATTAATTTACCAAGTAAATGTGTTTAAGCCAACATGCCGTTTGTTGTGACGCAATGGCACAAAATCTAACTGTTAACGCTATATAGAGGCTCTACTGCGAGAATTATATTTTTTTATCTCCTCGCTCAACAAAATACAAGCTTCGGCGTTGAGCTCCACCACGCCGCTTCCGTTTCTCACCAATAAAATGGAAAAAAGTGTCCTTAACACTACAATTTCCCTGCTTACTATACTTACTATATGCAAAAATAACCTCAAATTGGCACTGTATTCCGTATTTTAAATGATGACAGAAGAGAATATGTACTAATTATAACATATGTTTATGAGCGTTTAACACCGCTATATGGATCACTTCACCTATAATTAGATATTAAAATTTCTTCAAGCCGTACACTGAACAATTACAAGATCAAGTGTGAACGAGGTTCCGAATAATTATGCACGAACAGACTATGTACGACTGTAGTGGAAGTGATACGTGAAACAAATTAAAATATGGAATATATTCTGTGGTTATTCAATTTAATAAATATTTAATTTGCTATATATTTGAGGCCAGTCGTGGGGCAGGGGCACAAAGTGTGACTGTAAAACCGACTGGTTGTGGGTTCGATCCCTACTCTAGGACATGAAATATTTACTTAAATTTATATTTCCATTTCTTCGCTTTGGTGTCGAGGACAAGCGCGGCGTTGAGTTTTTCCACTCAGAACGCAATGATGCCTCTAGAATTCGGCAGAAAGTGGGAAACGGATTGTCTTAACGCTAGGTTCCCTCTGCCTACCCTGCAGTGTACCCTGCAGTGGCGTAATATCTATTAATTTTGTAAAATATCAAAAATTTAATTTATAAATAGCTAGGTATTTATTAACTTAATGTTAAGATACATCATTCCCATTTTTTATAAGACGATTCCATTAAGAGTGAAGAAATGGAAATTAATATTTCACTAAAATAATTCATTCACCCTAGTGGGAAACGAACCCACAGCCATTGAGTTTACAGTCACACCTTTGTGCTACCGGGCCAAGACGACCTAATAGTATCACTTACATATTATCATATTCTTGTTGTGTAACATTTACGTTTTAGACGATAATAAAAAAATATTAGTAATATATGATATTTTTTTATATTTAAAGATAAAAGTTTTTCTCTGTATTAATTATTTTTTTGCCTATTTAATTAATTTATTTCTATATGTAACACATATATTATACAAGATTTTAATTATTTTTAATTTATAGTATGTAGTTGAGGTCGTCGTGGTGCTGTAGACCAAGCTTGTGACTGTAAACGCGACGGTCGTGGGTTCGATGCCTGCTCGAGAGAATGAATAAATATGTAGTTTATAAATATTTTAATTTCTTTGCTGTGGCAAAGCAAAGCAAATAAGGCAAAGCGCGGCGTTGAATTCCGCCACTCAACACGCAACATCTCAAAAATTCGGCGGAAAGTGGGAATTTGTGGGTCCTAACACTACATTCCCTTTGCCCAACCTGCTATAAACGGGATACAGCGTAAAACTAAAAAAAAGTAAATATTTCCTTTTCATCACCAGCGTCCTTACAAAAGATCTTTCAAAAGAATGCACTACAACAATTAAGTGCCATCACATAAACCACGAGCGAAACGCCAATTACAATCACTTCTACTTTTTTGATGAAAGATGACGGTTTAATATGGAAAAAGAATTTCTGTCACTCCATGTTCTATGATACGAACCAACCGACACTAGCAATTACCTTATTATACAATAACTCGATTTCACATTCATCGTTGGTGTACTGTAGGCAACTTCTGAATGCAATAATATAATGGGTCATATAAAAAACTACTTTATAGTATTTGAATTTAAAGTCGAAATCTCCTTAAGCTGGTTCTGGGGGTAATTAATCCAGTGATCTATAGTACAGACTAATAAGTTGTTATTTACTAAGGGTTGAAAACTGAATTGGTTGTGAGTTATGAGTAGTGTAACAACTGCTATTTTTCCCGTCAGAGGTAAGACATTTGTATTTATATGTAGGTATTATGTTTTTTTTGAGAAATGGTGAAATGTGTTTTTTTTTACAATTTTTTTTTTAAATTGTCATTTTAAATTTGTTAATAGAAAAGTTTTAAGTAATAAAATATCTTATATTAGAAAATTGATTCAAAAGTAAGATCAAACAATAATTTACTGAAGTGGTGACAAAATTGACAGTAAATGGTTTGTTTTTTTTCATATTAGTGATAAAATACTTATAATAATCACTAACATCTAGTTAAAGACTACGTAGATTTTTTCGATGAACTTTCGTATCAATGAAAAATTACCGCAATCTTTCTGACGGCACTAACTTTGTTAATTAATTCTGCCATTACGCCAAAATATATAAATTTTAAATCTAGATTAAAAAAACACACACACACAACCTTACTAAAGCAAGGCATGCTGAGAGAATGTAGTGTCAAAACAATCCGTATTTTTCTTTTCGCTGAATTCCAGTTTGTCGAAAATCAACGGCGCTCTCTTGCGCCTACTCGGCTTTATGCGAAGAAAGAAATGCTAACAGAAAAAAACTTTGTCATATAGACGTCTACAGTAAATGTGGCAACTAAATTAAAATTTATTTGTCCTAAAATATATTTTAACGTCTTTATCGGTGAATCAAAAAAAAATATCTATCTTTATTTATACTAAATATCACATGTAAAGTGAAAGTATTCATTACTTAAAAATAAAAATAAATCAGCTTCACGCTGTATCCGCACACAGCAGGGTAGGCAGAGGGAACCTGGTGTTAAGACACTCCGTTCCCCACTCTCTGCCGAATTCTGGAGGCATTGCGTGGTGAGTGGCAGAACTCAACGCCGCGCTTAACCTCGACACCAGAGCAAAGAAATGGAAATATAAATTTAAGTAAATATTTCATCTCCTCGAGTTTTACAGTGACACTTCGTACCGCTGCGCCACGACTGGTCATTACTTAAAATAAAATATTGATTACCATACACACATCACAACAAAACAACTCTCGAACTAAATATAAGTAATACTTCAGCATTTATCATATTAGAAGCGAAGCGAAGCGAAGAGCAGGCGAAGTACTATTTTATATTATGAGACTGAGTTTTTAACAAAACTAAAATAAGCCCAGTTTCATTTCATCTCTTAAAAAATGGTAGCGTAAGGAACTCATATCGAAGTTCTGAGCAATCGCAAAGTTCCACAGACGCAACACGGCAAAGTTAATATGTGGGGGAGCTTATTAAAAATAAAATGCTGAAAAATTATATCGTTCTTCAAAAGTTGCTAGTGCCTATATATAGCTTTTTAACCGACTTGTGAAAATGATGTATTGTGTTTTATCATATATTTAGATATAGATATTGTAATTATTATTGGAAATGTTGTTTTTGTTATTTATTGTAAAAACAGCCATTAGCGGGATAAGCTGAAATCGGACATTCAGATAACTTACACGACGCCCGCAAAAAAAGGGTTTTTGGAAATCCAGTCTCCGAGGGGATTAAATAGGGTGTTCGAGTTTATATAGAAAAATTGTATGCTTCGTCGGTTGGCGTTGAAACTGGCCGCCATTTTATTATAGTTATAGTCACTGTCTTTCTTTATTTAATACGACACTACGAGGATCCATTACGATACATTTTGTCAATGTAGTTTATAAATTTAAATATTGATTTTTGTACCAAAAAAAAGTAAAAGGCGTTATTTTAGTTATCCAAAAATTACGTTATAAAACAACAATGAGCTGAATCCCGCATACAGCAGGTAGGCAGAGAGAATCTAGTGATAAGACACTTCGTTCCCCTTTTTCCGCTATATTTTGTGAGGTATTGCGTGTTAAGCGGCGAAACTCAAAACCGGGCGTTTGCCTTGGTGCCGGAACCAATAAATTAAAATATTAATAAATAATAATTTATTCTCTCGAGTGGGAATCGAACCCACAACCGTTGCGTTACACTTACACTCTCGTACCCCTTCGCCACAACGGCCTTAATAACAATTATATAATATATATGATAACAATGATGGATGATGATTTTTTTTTGTTTTGCAAAGAAAATTCTACTGGCACCTTCAAAAATTCCCTTCAAAGGAAATATAGAGTAACCTATACTTAACGAATTCGATTTTTTTTAATTAAGGACCAACTTAAAACACTAACAGCGTTTTGTATAAGATTTATAGGATACTCTTGTGATTTAAAAATAATTATGTTTAATTTAATTGATTTATCAATCAATCTAACAGTGTAATAAACTAAATAAACTTGTACTTTTGTTCTTAATTAAATTTTAATTTAGTTTTATACTTGAATGCACTAAAACAGTAGCGCTTGACTGCTTTTGCGTATAATTAATTAGGTTTTGGAGGTTTTATTTACACGACACACTGAAAATCTAAATTGAATAGAGCCAGTCGCGGCGCAAAGGCACAAAGGTTTGCATAAATGGACTGTTATACCACACAAATACGTGTTTTCATTGTTGGAAAATATTTAAAAATAACGAAAGTCCAGAACTCCAAATTTTCTTATATACTCGTATATAATTCGGTGGAAATTGCGTTTTAATTTTGGTAACTGTGAAAAGAATAATTGAAGATGTGGGGATACTAAATCATCTGTTTGTTTCATATTACAATATCGAAGCAGTCGAAATTTTAAAATTTCCGCATCATCGAGTTCGTAAATTATATTTTTGGAAAAGAACAAGTGGACGATGATATTTAGATCAAAGCCAGCCTAAGTAATTAAATATATCTCGAGTTTGACGGCTCTGGAGAACTGTGGGTGATTCTTCAGATGTGATGAACAAACAACAAATTAACTTGATCCATCAACGGTCCGTACTTATTTAAAATGAAGCTAAGTAGAGATGAGACCAGCAGTACCAGTTAGGTGGCTGATAGTGGCAATCAGATGCAATTCATTTAAGCAATTACTGTATGAACAATTTCCTGGTTTCATCATGCCGTAAGATTTCTTTTATTGTGATTATTTAAGGTCAAGAGTCCAGTCGTGGCGCAGGGGCACAAAGTGTGACTGTGAAACCGACTGTTGTGGGTTCGATCCCCACTCGAGGAAATGAAATATTTATTTACATTTATATTTTCATTTCTTCGCTCTGGTGTCGAGGCAAAGGTTCCGCCACTGGAACATGCAATGCCTCCGAAACTTGGCGGAAAGTGGAGAACAGAGTGTATTAACACTAGGCCCTCTGCCTACACTCCTGCGTACGGGATACAGCGTGAAGCTGGTTTTTTTTTTATTTAAACGTCAAAGGTTTTTGTAAATAATCCTATAACACTCGACTCACCACTAAAACTATTTTAAATATGTCAGTCTTAATTTAGTAAAATAAATAGCATCTCCAGACGAATTACTGGTATTCCTGTTTGATTACAACGCTTATCTAATGTAGGTTAGGTGACATACGGGGTTCTATAGTATAAAAAATATAGCATTTTGGTTTCACATTTATACTTTAAATTCATTTAAGCATAATTTTCCATTTCTTATTTGTCAATATATCTTACTATATTATAATATGTATAATAGTTATATTAAATTTGTGTGATAAATACAACAAATAGCGAAACCATCGTGGCGCAGTAGTTGATTGCATGCATAGTTTCGGGTCAAGTACCCACTCGAGGAAACTATTTATGTTCATTTCCCCGCTGTGGAAGGACAAAACTCATCATTCATTTCTGCAACAATATATTGTAGAAAGTGCCTGCCTCGATTGCTTTATGCAAGATAAAGCGTTGAATTAAAAAAAAACATTTTTTTTTTTAATTTTAGCTTCACGCTACACACAGCAGGGTAAGCACTCTCATTAAAACACATCCGCTCCCCACTTTGCACCAAATTCTCAATTCATATAAATATAAAAAAAAATATAACTTCTCTATGACAATACGACTAAATTAACAATACTATGTCGTTAAACAAGGAATAGAGAAATAAATATAAAAATGCATAGCAGCATGTTAACTAGGTACAACAACAAGAAGTACGCACCTCGTTCTACTCAAAGACTATATATAAACCTAAAAGCAAACGAAATCGACTGCAATTTTAATATCACTGCAATCTGCATGCTGGCTTTATTAAAACCGTAGAACAAAAAATGGAATTGTTATTAATCTTGTAATATATAAGATATTTAACTTTAAATTTGTTTTTAAGTCGGTAATTAAAATCGGTATTTAAAACCAAATTTTACGTAGAGCGTAACACTGTTAACGCGAAAGATTTTGGGTTCGGTTTCCATGCGAGGTAAAGAAATATTTAATATTATCATTTCTGCGTTCTGTTGTCGGGGCAAAGCGCGGTGTTGAGTTCTGCCACTCGATATACAATGCCTTCAAAATTCGCCGGAAAGTGGAGCGGCAATGCCTTCAAAATTCGGGCGGCGGTGCCTGCTTATTACATGGGGGGACAGCGTACAGCTTAAAAAAAACTTTTATAATTTTTTGAAAAGCGTAGCGTTGAGCGCCGCCATTCCACACGCGTTGTATCAAATACATGTAAAAAGTGGAAAACCTTGATACTAGGTTCTCTATAGAAAAGTGAGGAATATGTTTAAAAAATATAATATTTACCACTAACGAATGTCTTTTTGGCTTTATGGGCATATAATTTATTACTATTCTTAATCTTTATTTTAATTTCCTATTTAGTTTAGAAACCTAAATGTCAGCCATTACATTTTATTTTATTTATTGATATCCTTACAGCCAAAATTAGAGATTATTGGCTTAACTAAGTCATCGATTAACTTAACTTTTAGATTAAGAACGGGTATAAGTGGTTTTTAACCAAGTTCTTTCAACTCTGTTAACTCAAGTAAAAAGGAGTAGGTTCTATATTCGTTAAACATATTTTTTTTATATTTGTCCGTCAACTTCTTAGTAATTTGTGGAGGGTTTTAAAAGATACTTATTCTTATGTGTAATTTTATTAGAACTCCGATAATAATGGATTTTAAATAGTTCTTAAATATCTATATTAATATCATTTATTTCACTTATTAATTATTCAATTTAATTTTTAAAATGAAAATGAATATATTATTTTCTTAATAATTTAGATTTCGCTTAAGTTTGTACAAAGAAATAATATTGAAGTCGATTTTATTTTTATTATTTAACAATAACAGTCCACATAAAGACAAATCAAATTAATAACAAAGTTATCAACAAAAAAAAAAAATAATCAAAATATAACCTCATACCACTTCCCCCATATTCTCCGTGTTCCAGACGAACTCTTGCAAATTGCTTTAAGCTAGCGGCGTCGTTTACAAGAACCTGGCGCTACAGTTTCTTACGAGCAAAGGTTCCGTTCAGCACTTCTCTATTCATGCTCTCGCCCAAATGTGGTATATACAGCTGCTTCGTGATATTTAGTAGAATAAGAGGATTTTAATATTTTTTAGTGAAGAAAATATACTGAGCCTTTTAAATTAAGCAAGGAATATAGTGTCTTTAGTCTCCGTTAACAATTTTCCAACGAAATTGCATTTTGCGTGTTGAGTGGCGGAACTCAATGCTGCGCTTTTCGCTTTGGTATTAATCAGAGTGAAGTAATAAAAATATAAATAAAAAGTAATTTGTGATGGGAATCGAACCCACAACCTTACGTTACAGTCTCGTCCATCTCATGTACAAAAAAACATTGTGAAGAGCTCAATATCTATTCATGGAAATAAATTACTTTCATACTTCTGCTTATAAACAAACAGTGCGACGTTGAATTCCGCAACTTAATATGCAATATCTTGAAATTAGGCGGAAAGTGCCTTCACATACAACGAATGTGTTAATACTTATTTGGAAAACATATAAAAATTAGACCGTAGCGGGATTTGTACCCGCGTCTCTTGGAAACCGTCCAAGCGCTCTGACCACTAAGTTACAAACTATTGATGTAGACAACTATTTTATAGATTATCCCTTAAAACAATACGGCATAGAAAAAAAAATACAGTAAAATACAAATTATTTTCCTGTTCATATTTTCTTTAATTTGTCGACATGATATAGAAATATCCAAATGTAACCCTCATCGTTGCATTACTGACCAACCCCATCTCACCCTTAGGGCCTTTATAGTTCTAATGTTGTGTTAATTAAATTTAACATGAATATCCTTAGCGAGTATACATACTGATTAATATGTATGAGTTTTTGTGATCAGTTGTTTATACTTTAAGAAAATATTATAATACTATTGAATAGATCATACAAAAATAACTAAGTTGTATAAAAGTCTATAAGAAAATGGTCAAAAAAACCGAAAAAAATAAGAACACTACTACGAATTTCTTAAAATACTCCTCTTAGTTAAAAGTAAAATTTATTTGAGTCCATGCTGGAGGAGTGGAACAGTGTCTTGCTACCGTAAACGCATTAGTTGTGGGTTCGTTCCCCATCAGAGGCATCAAATTATTTTAATTTTTCGGGTCTAGACAAAGTGTGGCGTAGAATTCCGCCACTTAATACGCAGTGTGAAGAATTCTGATGGAAAATGGAGAAACACTTAACACGCGGGACACAGCTTGAATCTGACAAAAAAAATACATAAAAATGTATGAAAAACAACAACAACAACAACAACAAAAATTAGTTAAACAAACAATCCACCGCATCATCAATATCAAGTTAGATGGATATATTACGAAAATATTGAACCCACAGTCGAAACCAAAGCAAATATATTACCCGCCACAAAGGCTAATTAATCGGAACGCGCTATATGCACACTGTTACCGCATTGTTACACTCGAAAATATCCAATTAGAGAGTTGAAGAGGAACACAGACACAGTGGTGCTGTGTGCTTAGCACAGCACAGTACATTAAATTTGTTATTAGCCAGTTTTAAAAAGCGATATGAAGTTGCCTAAAGATAAGTTATAACGTTTTATTGTTATTATTATAATTAAATAACGATGTTTTGTTAGTAACGATGGCCGGTCGTGGTGCAGCGGCACGAGGTGTGACTGCAAAACCGACTGGTTGTGGGTTCGATCCCCAGTCGAGGAGATGAAATATTTACTTAAATTTATATTTCAAGTTCTTCGCTCTGGTGTCGAGGTTAAGCGCGGCGTTGAGTTCTGCCACTCAACACGCAATGCCTCCAGAATTCGGCAGAAAGTGGGGAATGGAGTGTCTTAACACAAGGTTCCCTCTGCCTACCCTGCTGTGTGCGGGATAAAGCGTGAAGCTAATTTAATTTAATTTAATTTTTAATGTTTTGTTAACGAGAACTGTTTGTTTTGTGTTATTTAGGTTTTTTTCTTATTATTTTCACGCTGTATTCCGTACATGCCTACCCTGCGGCAGAGAGAATCTAGTAACCTAGTGTTAAGACACTCCATTCGCATTGAGACACTTCCGTTCCCATCTTAAATAAACCAAAAAATGATCGAACAATAATAATTTCACAAGATTCATTAAATATACAATTTCATTGAATTATTTCGCACGGAAAGATAGTGTTAGATAGTGTTTTAATTTAGTTTATTTTTTTAATTTAGATGGCTTTGAGATATGGCTTTAACTATATATATGAGCCATATCGCATCGTACATCGTACTATAGTGTTATTTGTTCTATAATTAAAATTAAATACACTAATATTTTTTTGTGCAGTCATTTTGACGCTGTGTTCACTGCAAAAAGAGAAGAACGAAATATTAGATTCCAAGTTTATTTAATCCATTCTACATAATGTGGGTAGTAGAAATATTACCTTAGTCTCACATAATACAGTGGATGAGTGCCGTATCACACAGGAGACACCCTTGTGACTTCGTGGCATCATTTTTTTGGCGCCCTTAAAGAGGTGACCAAGTCAAGGTCATCTCTTCGAGCTCGGCCCTCAACAAAACCCAGTAATACTGCATAGGCCAAGGTCCTCAGCATACTATATATTCGAAAAAAAAGTCGAAAAGATTTTTTCGTAATCACTTTTATATTCAAAATAATAGTCATTTTGGAAGATTGATAGGATCTAGACTATCGCTATCGTTTTATCTATTACGTACATATTCTTGCTTCGTTAGTGCGTAATCAGACAATTTTGTTGTAAAAATTATGTTCCAAAGAAGTCCCCATCCGGTCTTTTGGTTCGACCAGCTTGTATGGTAACAGGAAAGAAAATATATCTTAAGATATATCTGCATATAATCATTTTAATACTAAATTAATTATTAAATTTTCTTATATTCCTATTAAAAAATATTTAAAATTTAAGTAGGTATACATAAAAAATATTTAAAGTTTAAAATTTATTTAAAATTTTAGTACATTAACCAGACTGCAGCTTAAAAAGATTATTCGCTAAAATTCAGTTAAACTTAAATACATGCATTGGACAGACAAAAATCAGCACACGCAATACAAAAAAAAAATACATAGGTAACATCAATTAACCTCATTATTGCATACTAATAATTTAATAATTTTTGAAAATACATAAATCTTAAAGAAAAATCCTTTGTTTCGAATACACTATCTAATTTACTTAGTTTTACACAACAAATTTCATAAAGCAACAATATTCGTACAATAGCTATCTTAAGACGCATCTCATCACCGTAATAGGGCGTACCAGCCATTATACGTAGACATCGGTCCTCCGATGTTCAACATGTAGCTCCTATCTGTTTCGATGCATTTGTCGTTTAAACACCAACCTATAATAAATCAGACTCTTCGCTCCTCCTCTCTCCACGTCACATGTCGTTAAACCTGCCATACTAATGACTTCCCTATACTCTGTCAGTTGAAACTATTTCGCCTTAACTTAACATGGTGTTTACTACCTGTTAGTCCGTCGTAGCCCGGGCCTATCTCAACTCCTTTACAGACACTCTTCATTCAATACTTTAAATAAGATTCTTATCGGGTCCTTAAATAGATTAGTAGATTAATGATGTCCTTAATAATTAATAATGGATCTTGAGTTTTACAACAACAATAAAAGTGGTACGGTCGCAGTCATAAACCGTCAGTCAGCATTCGCATCCAATCCTTTAGCTTTACGACACGTCTATACGTTCCACGCATCCACTTCCTCTTAATTACACGAATATACCTTTATAACCCATTTTTTTTGTCAGATCCAACCTTGTACGGCGTCCGTATAAAGTTGATGATGCAATAGCAGTTCGGGCCACATTTGCGCTTTTTACTCATTTCTCGTTTTAGTGGGTCAATTAAAGACGCTTTAACAAGTTGTTATTAAATGCATTTATGATATGATAAAAAGATCGCGAGTTATGATCTAATTGCATTAAGCTATTTGCATGGCAGTAAACGATTATTTTCTTCTTTTATAAATGTTAATAAATATATACCCATACATATGTATATACCTCTATACTTACGTACATCTAAAATGAAAAAACCACAAACACAAAGAAACAAAAAGACTGGTGTTTGCACCCACTTATCTTTTTATCGTTTTAATTGAAATCCATACAAGAATCATTGAGATTGATCTAATCAAATGAGTCAGTAAAAAATAACGAACATGCCCGAACGCATCTCGGTCAACGTACAAGCTTTGAGAGTCCTTTTGGTGAAGGCGAAAAAAAGAAGCCTCCCTAATTGATGCATCGCCTTTGTTTAGTTTAATTCTAACATGCTTTTCCCATTAAAGTGGTCAGGAATCGGGCTCGTGTTGGAGATAAGAGCGGCTCTCTTACTCTTTACACGTTATAATATTATAAGAGCGGGCCGGAACTCCCACATTTTTAACCCCAGTTTAAGTCGTGTCACCGCGCTGGAGGACAAATAAGAATTGGCTGCGTTCGGCTTCGTCGCGCTTTTACATCGTCAATCCCTTGGGTGTTAAGTATTGAGAATCAATGTGTTTTGTTAAGTGCTTAAGTGCCAGGATCGCGTTACCGATGTATGAGCAATGCAAAATTAACATATCTAGTACTCGTGTGTGTTTGCGTGTCGACTGTTTGCAATGTTTTTATGCTTGGCCTCTTTAGCTTTGTCGTCAAAGATATATATCTACACACGTTTTTATTTTTCATTTTTTTTTGTTGCAAAACTAATAGTATGGTGAGACTTAAAAATAAATTTAAAAAATTTTGCAACCGCATCAATCTTTGTTTAGGTTATTTCGCCTGATGAACATGATATTTACTAAATAAATTTCACAAACCATTTAAGCACACACAACAAAAAATATATTTTAAATATAATAATTTACTTGTGTACGAAAAATCCAAATAAATATTGACTATTGACACTTTTAACCTGAGATTTAGGATCGTGTTTGCTTTTCAGTGTAACCGGATCCGGGCGAATCGTGAAGACGGCTCGGCACCTTTTGTGAGTTTTATGGATAATGTTCGTTTTACGTGTATTAACATGGGGAGCTGTGTCCGGTCGCGCTCTGTCCCCACAGTCCCCACAGTCCCCACAGTCTCCACAGTCCCCACAGTCCCCACTATCCCCACACCCACTCGCGGTTATCAGCCACGGTCAATGTTCGATAATTTTATTACAAAAGTTTTGTCAAATTACTTAAGTTTCAAATTAAATTAAACGATACTTGTTTCTTTTTGATATGAAGAATTAATTTATCTTAAGTTTTATTTGTGTTATACGTTTGAATATCATCCGGTTGTGTCTTGATATAGTAATTTGTCTATGAGCTATTTGTTGTTGTATTTTACACTATAATTTTTTATTGTATTATATATTTTTTTTCTTTTGTTACTTCATTGACTTGTAACTTACAGATATTAGTATTAACAACCAACGGGAATATATTTTATATAGAAATAAATATATTAATAAATCAGCTTCACGCTGTATCTCGCACACAGCAGGGTAGGCAGAGAGCAGAGAGTAAACCTAATGTTAAGAAACTCAGTTCCCCACTTTCTGCCGAATCCTGGAGGATTCGGCAGAAAGTGCGTGTTAAGTGGCATAGCTCAACGCCGCGCTTTGTCTCGACACCAGAGCGAAGAAATGGAAATATAAATTTAAATAAATATTTCATCTCCTCGAGTGGGGATCGAACCCACAACCAGTTGGTTTTACAGTCACACTTTTGTGTCTCTGCACCACGATTGGCCTCAATAAACAAATAGTATACATATAATACATATTTTCTATTTTATTAAATCCTAAACGATATTTTATAACACCGGTCACGTAAATAACGAACTATTCCTCAACTACAAAAACACTATACAAGCATGTGTACGAATATACATCAAACCGGAAATGACTTCATAACATAGCTTAAATTTTGAATTGTCTAGAACTTCGATATACTATTTTGAATAATAAATACTTACCTTCTGTGCCGCATCCAATAAAATCAACCATAACATTCACAGTTAAACTTAAAGTAACGTTCACAAGCGTTCCAGCTCATATTGTATCTTTTGCAAGCCTTACCTTAATCTACGTCATCTTCCTTTCTATCTCCCCTTTTATCTCTGGGGTACAATATCATGACATATTGTATCCATTCCTCCATTTGATAGTTCGACTGCTATCTGTTATTATCTGTACGTACCCATTATACGTAATTTAGTTAATTTTACGACTTCCATCACTCACAATATTAAAAATGTAAAAAAAATATCAAAAAAAAACTGTCTTACGCACGACAGACGGAACTTAGTATTAAGACACTCCGTTCCTTAATTTTCGCTGAATTCTAGAGGCATTGCGTGATGAATGGCGGAACTCAACGCCGCGTTTTGCCTCAACACCAATGAAATGGAAATATAAATTTGAATAAACATTTAATTCCCTCGAGTGCGCATCGAATCCACAACCAGTCGCGTATACAGTCACACTTTGCGCCTCTACGCCACGACTGGCTCATCAAAAACGTAAAATGAAACGTAAAAGATCACTCATCAAGCCTTGTCGCCAACAGAGCCCAGAAAAGGCGAATCCGAACGCTATTAAGCCGTCCCTGTGACATTGTAAACAAAAGTATCATATAAGTTTATTAATTACACGACCCTCCGCTCGAGTCATGAATATTAATTACTGGATAGGCTTTGGAACTCAAGTAGGCAAACTTTTACAAAGAGTATTATTATTTAAGAAGAAGGGCCTATGCTGCGGGACGAAATATGACTGGAACGAAATATGGGGAAGTGAACTCTATATTCTGGAGTTTTGAGGCGGTTCTCCTTTGTAATGGATTGTTATTAGTAAGAAAACAGCGGAAGAAAGTCAATGTAGGTGTTTGGGGCAGGCTTGAGAGGCCACGCCTTATAGAACAAATAGCAGTCGCAGCCGACGATAAATTTCAATTTATGCTTTTAAACAAAACATTAGTGTTTGAGTGTTCATTATTTCGGCTCTCCGTGATTTTGTACAATTTTATTGTGCGTATTTGCTGTTGATTTTTTTCTTTTGTTTATTTATTTACCTAGAATATGTAAAAATAGAAGTAAGATCACATATTAAGATTTTGGTTAGATTATTTTAAATAGATTAGGGGCTCCCAATCTAATAAGGTCAGTGGGTTTACGTCTGACCGTAAATAGGATAGTTGTGAGTTCTTGTGAGTTCGATCCCTATTCGGAGGATTTAATAATTTTCATTGTCTCCGCGATAAGGAAACAAAGCGCGGTGTTAAGTTCCGCCACTTAATACGTACGTAACTTCTGAAATTTGATCTAACAGAGAAATATTTTGACTCTATCTTCTTTTCCTACCCTGCTGATATGTGAAAAAAGAATATGAAAAAAATATGTAATATACCAACAAAATTTAAGGTAAATTAGTAGTACAATCTAAAATCTCTAGGTCTTATGTAAAATATGCAGATATTGTCAGTTTAATATTGCATATACGATGCAAAATACCGAAGCTTGTTCATAAATTAGGACACGACAAACTGTCGCAGAAGTTTACAGTACCTACACTATTATGGGTTTGAATTATTCACGTGACGGTGGTAAAGAGGTATCTTGGTGTATTCTATTTATTATATATGTCTATCTATATAAAATTTACTTTTTAAAATTAAATATAAATTAAAAACTAATTAAGAGACAGTGTCTGTGCCTCTAATCCTGTTGAATGATCCTGGTGAATCCTCATCGAATATCAAACATTTCATAATTAGAGCTTTGTACGCAGAATTAAATTACTTTGAGTTTTCAAACCAGTTTATTAAATAAATAACCGTTTAGATCGAGCGAGCGTATCTTGGAACGGGTCGCAAGTTCATATACAAGCAAATGATCATAAGTCAGTAACGACTAGAATTCATTAACATCCCGTTACGAGATGAACGAACACAAAGAGACGCGAATCTAACGGAAGTAGGTACTCTAGAACGCCACGTGTTATACGTACTCAAATTCAAAGAGCACATGGAAAAATACGCAAAAGAGAAACATTTATGTAATGGACAAAACCCTTAGGCATTGGGAGAACATTTTAGACTCGAGTCACTTCAAGTACGCCTCGGGCTTACACGTGAATCAACCAACGTCCTTAGCTTACAAACTAACTGGTAAAAGGTTCCATCTGAAAAAACGAAATTTTTATATTAAATTCTATGATTATTATAATAAAGTTCAAAGTTAAATATCGATTTTATAGTTATGGCTCCTACCAAACGTATTTAGATACGTATACATTGAAAACATTGACTTTTTCCAAAGCAACGCTCTGCCAGGTACTGTTCTAGGTATTGTGAGGAAGCGCTTCTAATTATACGCTACCGGTGTATCTACTACTAATTAATGAGGCATATTTTAGTATTTCACTTTCATATTTTACATAAATTTTCTTAGTAAATGGAATATTATGAAAACAATAAATACATTGCAATACAAAGATGATGCTTGTAAATTCGACCCCAGTTCGATGCTATCAGTTATTTTCATTTTCCAGCTCTGTTAAGACAAAATGCGGTGTAGAGTTGCGATATTCAATACTAACTATTTCGATACTAAATATTTCGAATTTTAGTAAACTATTTTTTTTCACTTCACTAGTTTTCCTTTACTAAATTAAAATGCTATAGGTACGTGGGATATGGCGGAAAACTAAAATAATATTAATTTGTAACTGAAAAATTCAAAAAACAGAAAAATATATATGCAATTGTATTCCCTCACGTAATAGTCGAACCGCATCAGCCTTAATTATGATATGCCCTAAAACACTATCCAACATATAAATAAAAAAACAAATCTTAATAATCCATAGTTATCAACTTACCTCAATTCTCAAGCCGTTACTGAAGTTTTAATAATAATAATAATAATAAGCAAATAATATACAAAAGACGGAGTTATTTAAGGTAATTATATAATTAATACGGTGTTGCAACCTCTTAAGCGAGTAAGGACAACACCGAATTAAGTACGGGTCTAATGTTAACACGAATATACGTACCCATTGTTTCACGAGACCCCCCGCGGTGGTATTTATAGAGGCTGTACAGAAGTTTTGGCAGAGGGACGCAGAAACTGTGTTATAATAGACGACGCATCACACGGATTGCTATAGCGACATCGTTATTCATTGCGGTGTTTAGTCGATGCTAAATTATTAATTTTCTATCAAAATGAGCAATGTAATGCGATCGTGTAGATATAGGCGAGTATATCGAATTTAAATAGTACTAGGACGGGGCTATGACTGTTAACAATGTTACTCTTAACCCTCGCTTTAATGTCATTAGTTCTACGAGATTTCGTATGACGCGTTATGTTTATTTGTTTTCATAACTCAATGTTATGTTAGTTTTTAGAGCTTTGTGGATACAGTTTTAATCGATGTGGGAAAAAAATATATGGATTTTGGCTTTGGTTTTTTTTTTTTTTTTGACTTCACGCTTTATCCCGCATGTAACAGGATCGGTGGAGGAAGTCTAGTGTTAAAGCACTAAGTTTCTCATTTTTCGGCGATTTTTTGAGGCATTGCATGTTGAATGGCGAAAGTCAACACGGGTTTTATGCCTTGGTACCGTGGCAGAGCGAAGAAATAATAAAAAAAAATTAGCAATTCATTCCCCCGAGTGGAGATTGAACCCACAACCGTCACGTTACAGTCACACCAATATGAAGCGTCTGCGCCACGACGCCACCATTTTTTTATAGCCCTAATGCAGTTTCGACATAATATCACTAATAAATTATTATTAGTATGTTAATGGATTGAGATATATTTTTTCATATAAAAAATATAACCTGATAGAGCTTTATATTATTACAATTTTGGTTTATAAGTTTACATAGTTATCTAATTGTATTGTCCCTAAGGATTTTTAATTGTTTTGAAAAAAAAATGTATGTAAACGAGAGTATTAGCTGTTTAAAATCAATTCAACAGGTTTGGTTTAGTATATTTTTTAAATGTTTTATATACATTATTCGATAACATGAGAAATAAATTTTATTTGCTCCAGTCATTATTATTTTAAAACTCTTAAATGATGGATACTGCAACGCGACGGTTGCGGGTTCGATCCCCACTCGAGGGAATGTAATATTCATTTAAATTATATTTCCATTTCTTAACTGTGTCGAGGCAAAGAGCGGCGTTGAGTTCCGCCACTCAACACGCAATACCTCCTAAATTCGGTGGAAAGTGGGGAACGGAGTGTCTCAACACTAGGTTCCCTCTGACTACTCTGCTATGTGCGGAATACAGCGTGAAGCTGATTTTTTTTTAAATAATCAACATAAGCAACCTAAATTATGAAATAATTAATAGCAATAATAATTATTTTTCATTTTTATAATATATATTGAAAATACACCGTACACATTTAATATAAGCGTAACTAAACACAACACCAAAACCAAAAAAAACATCAATATCCACCCAAACCCATTCCGTTCCAGCAACGAGCGGGCATCGAATAAATTCATAACTTTTAATTAACTCAAACACAGCAATTACAGGGTTTTATAGGTATATCAAAATATTTAGAAACGGACTCTACCTCGTAAAGTGTGTGAATTACGAATTTTAAAACAGAGCTATGTATTCAAGCCGGCGTTCGGAATGATCGCCTTACTCTACAGTGCGGCGACTTGAAGGAGTAATTAACGATTTATTACATGATGTAACCCTTTGGCACAAAGTGTGACTGTAAAATCGACTGGTTGTTGGTTCGATCGTCACTCGAGGAAATGAAATATTTATTTACATTTATATTCTCATTTCTTAGCTCTGGTTCCGCCTCTCAACACGCAATGCCTCCAGAACTCGGCAGGAAGTGGGAAACGGAATGTCTTAGGACGGATTTTTTTATTTTATATGTAACCGTTTACTTCTGCGCATGAGAATTTACGGCTATGGGACCTGGGTTCTGGATAGAAAAGAATATTGAAATAGAATTTTGTGTAAGTAAATGGCTATTATGGCCGTGGCCCAGTGGTAGAGGTGACTGTAACCGCAATGGTTCCTGCGTTCAATATAAGGAAATAAATATTAGGGAAATTAATTATTTACGTTTTCCGTCACTTTCGCAGCGTTGATCTATGATGCTGAATTCTCAATATCCCTTATTTGGACGAAAAGTGGAGAATGGAGTGTCTTAATACTAAACAAATGACAAATGTAAGATAAAGCGTGAAACTGAAAATTGAATCTGCACAATTTAATAAAACCATTTTTTTTTATTTATAAAGCCATTCCAATCATAGTACAATAAATTTATTATATCAAACATCCATTTACACAATTTATCAAGTTTATATTAAAGAAAGGTTTTCATCCTATATACCTACACTTTATGACATCGAGAACAATCAGCAACTGTTTTATATATCCAAAAAAAAAAAAATGTTTATTACACGAATAACTTTAAATTGTTTATATATTATCTAAATTGTACACAACAGAACTAGATGTAATTTTTTTTTTTTAGCTTCACGCTGTATCCCGCACACAGCAGGGTAGGCAGAGGGAACCTAGTGTTAATAGTGTTAAGACACTCCGTTCCCCACTTTCTGCCGAATTTTGGAGGCATTGCGTGTTGAGTGGCAGAACTCAACGCTGCGCTTTGCCTCGACACCAGAGCGAAGAAATGGAAATATAAATTTAAGTAAATATTTCATCTCCTCGAGTGGGGATCGAACCCACAACCAGTCGATTTTACAGCCACACAAAGCCACACATAAAACAAAGTGTATATATACGAGAAGTGCTAGCGTAGAGCTGCGGACCAGCTGACACACAGCGTGAGCAATGTGGAGACTACTTCGTCGTTATTCTCTGTTACATAAGGTCTCTAAAATTAACCAAAATAATCTATCAACAGTCATAGTATCTTATAAGTAACATAACTTGCAAGTGCATTATGAAGAATTTGATATAAAATTAGGTTCTATTGATAGTACTTTACTGTACCGTATGACCTGATTTTTAAAGTAAGCTATTCTTTTTTTTTGTTGATTACGATATTTTATATATAACTTATCATAGCAATAATCCTTGCGGAGTAGTAAGAGATAACCAAATAACAAGCTACAGTTTTTGCTTAACCTCTTTCGCCTCTTCCACTGTCATATATATTTAGATATAATAATGAATTGTAATAATGGTATTTGACTGAAAAAAAATGTTAACATATTCGTGTATATAAGAGAAAATATATATAGCCTATCATTTTGTACCACTACAAGCGATTATGTTCTTAAAAAAAAATGTTTAGCGTCATATAAAATTTTTGAGTCCAAACCATGTGAGTTATTGTCATCGAACATGTATATTATCAAAACTGACAGAACATTATCAAAACTGACTTAACAAACGAAGAATACGCATTTTACCCATTTTAAATACATTAAACCTTACATTACATTCATCTAAACTCTACAATTACATAAAAACATAAAATACATAAGGGAAATTTGTGAATTAGCATCAAAAAACAAGGGATGAAAACGCGATTTATATTTGTTAAGAAGTTGTTCGTCTTCATAAAGCGCAACGTTTCATTTAAGTCTAGGCCGACAAGTGCCCCCCCACGAACCCTCTGTATTATGCATAAAATTTTGTCTTATTATATCCAACTTCGCTATTATGTGACGGGACCGAGTTCCAAAGTTATTTTGTTATTAAAATTTTTGGTCGACTCTATTTCGGGTGTAAATTCGAATTAAATTATAAAGTTATATAATTCAAGCAACCTTTTGATTGTTGTACAGTGTTGGCGACTGACGTTCATGTTTAGTTGAATGACGTCAAAAATAAAGGAGGAACAAAATGGGATTTGTGGGGAGATAGTTAATAGATATTGTTCCCGTTCCTCGGAGTGGGAGGGGAACGTTTGCTATAACTAGTTGGTTAGTTTGTTATTTTGTTCACTATAATGTAAATGGTTAGTGATTGAATAAAATATATATAGTTTTATGAGATCGTTTGATATATGTACATGATTGTGACTTCCCTTGGAAAGTTCAGTAACAAGTAAGTGAAAGGAAAAAAATCAGCTTCACGCTGTATACAGCACACAGCAGGGTAGGCACAGTGAAACCTAGTGTTAAGACACTCCGCTCCCCACTTTAGGTGCACTCTAAACGGTAGAGTATTAGAATGTCATAACATGTGAAATAGAGAAAATGTACTGAAATGAAAAAAAAAAAACATATACATCAGTATATTGTAGGTAAATTTCCAAATGAGACACGCCATCCACCCACAACACGCTGTTGCCACAGTCTTACAAACAACAGTTTTATTAAAATCTCATGTTATCCAACCCAATTTTAAAATGGTGTTCGTGAACGTGACAAATCGGCAGCGTGGCACGCCTATTTCGCAGCTGCATCAAAATTTACATACAGCGAAATATATTAAAATGCTGTCATTCCAGAGACGCGTCACCTACAGCGGGCGCCCCCGGTGATTAGTGGAGAAGGAAAAAGGGCTTCAAGCATTACTTACTCCCGCGAATAATTATTCAACATCGATCGATCGTTCAGGGCGTTAATGACCCGGTAAATTTTTACTTTACTGTAGCCCAAACCAGATTCCAGGGGTTTGGGGGGCGGTGATTAAATTAAAATTATCACCAGTTTATTTGGTTGGTTGCTTGAGTTTTTTTTTTTTTTTTTATTTTTATTTATTAAGTTTAAGGTTTATTTTATGAATGGTGATTAGATTTTTTATTTTAGTAGTATTTTCTTTTTTTATTTGTGAAACATTTTAAAACATTTGTTTTATCAAAAAATTTACATCTGTCTCCACCTTACTTTAGATAGACAAAGTTACGCACATGAACTAGTAAAGATTTACAAACTGTGATCAGAATATATTTGAACGGAGGGTGTTTTGTATCCAGTTGTGTAAAAAACAATCCCTAATACTTCCCCAGAGCGAAGACTCAGAAGAGACCCGAATTATATTTTTAGGCAGTGTGAAATTAAGCGAAATTGTCTTTCTTTATTTATTTATATGCAATAATATCGTAATTTATTATGATTCTCGGCTTATTCAAGAAATATTTGCGGTAGGACAGTATCATATCTCAATGGCTATATTGCGCTGTATGCTGCATGTAGTAGGGTAGGCAGAGACGCTCTCCACTTTCCACTGAATTTTGAAGTGTTGGATTTTGAATTGCATATTTACATAAATCGACGCCGAGCTTTGCCTCGACACCAAAACGAAAAAAAAAATACAAGTTATTTCATTTCATCGAGCAGGAATTGAACATACATCCTGTCGCAGTCACTAAAACTGAAACAACTAAAAATTTTATATCAATAACAAAAAAAAAATTCAGGAATACCGAAAAACCCACACAGATTTAATACCACAAAAATCACAAAGCAATCAACGACCATTTCATTAATACAGTACAAGTGGTCTAGCTCAATGCGATTACCCACGACGGGCATCAGCGGGCAGGCGCACCCTCCTGCCACTCCGCTGTCACAGCTTACGCAAAAGTGACAGCCAGCCAATATTTTACGTTACGTGTTAATACGTCAACTTTCACGCTCGAAATGTTAAATTAGATTAAACACAAAGCCGTCCATCTGCTCGCGTCATATCCCGTCAGGTACCCCGCTGCCCGTATTCGAACCTACACTATAGTTACACATGTATCGGCGACACAAAGAAACTGATTTCACGCGGCGCGAACATTGTCGTGATTTTCGTTATCTCATAGCGTTGGCTTTTATTGAAAAAATAATACTTTTGGGATTTGGACTACCCCCATGAGCGCCGTGCTACTTCCTTTTGACGTAGCGGATGATAAATTTATTTTATGTATACAAATATTTAGACACTTTTATATTTCTCGAGTTTAAACGCAACGTAATTTAGTTCACCATGTGTGTTAGATAGAAGGAAGTGGGAAAAAAAAAAATATAATTTTTACGTGTAAACCGGTTCGTCCCGGCTAGAGACAGTTTTTGTTCGCGCAAAAACCAATTGATAAATGTGTGTTTTGAATGAACGAGGCGCGCATCTCAATTATATGGGGAATGTATTATCATTTAATATATTATATTTTGACATGGCTTTGTCGACTGTTGAAGTTTGAGAATCTTAGCATTGAATGATGAAGGACCAAAGGAATCTGTTTCGATTTTACTAATTATTACAATTTAAGCAACACACATTTTAAATGAGTTTCTCAAAATTACTTTTTTTAACTCAAATATATCAATAATAACACATGTTGATAAGTGTTTCTTTCGTAGTATTATGTGTAATGTGGTCATAAGTATTATACAAACAAAGTAAAACAAAAAAATTTACAAAAAATTGTGTTAAAACTTCAAAGTTAAGTATTTAAATGTTTGATGAGATTACGAGAGAACAAAAATGTTATTTCTGTTTTAAAAATAATATAACTACTAATTAATTATAAGCGTTTACATATTCTATAATTATATTTATTTAAATATGTACGTATATATAAAAAAACGTTATCATCCGGGGACATTAAGGAAAAAGGGAGCAAGTTGCGAAGTGGTAATATCGTCGCCTTCGAGTGTAAACCTGCTAACAGCCTATTAAGCAAATTGTCAGAGACAAAAAAATACACGTCTTTGTAAAAAACTATCAATATATATGTATTATCAAAAGGCTGATTTGTAACATATAAGAAATAAAATATAGGTCAATTCTGTTTTTTACAATTTCTAATCTTACAAAAATGTACAAAACGAAAAAGCAAAAAAAAGTGGATTTAGCAGGTTTACACACTAAAGCGACGATATTATATTTAATAAAATAACATTCTGTATTTCTCCGTAACTAATCAGTTACATTTATAAAATATATGCAACACAACAGCTAATTAGATCATATTATTTAAGCGTTGCGTAGCGGCGTTGAATCCCGCCACACAACACGCAATGCCTCCCTAACTAGGCGGAAAGTGGGGAACGGAGTGTCTGAACACCGGGTTCCCTCTGCCTACTCTGCTATATGCGGGATACAACGTGAAGTTGATTTGATTTGATTTGAATAAAGCTTAAATTAGTTATAATTGCTTTAAAATAATTCTAAAATTAAAGATAACATATGAATAGATATGATATTAACGTTATTTTTTTGGTAAAACAAAGTTTTTTGCGCTTTATATCATAATTTTTTGTAGCACAAGAGTGTAATATCTAATATTCTAATATTCTTAATATTATAATATTCTTTTTTACACTATTTGCGTCATTGATATGAATTGCGAAGTACATTCGAATGTCTTATATAGAGATCTAGAGACATATGTATGTGTTAGTATTTATAAGTGGATTAGAATTGTTTAAATTCAATTTTACAGTATTTCTTTGCCTCCCATATGCACGATGTCATGGTACTAACTGGGAATAGAAAATAACTCTATTCCTCTAAATAGAAATCGAACCCACTACTGTCGCATTTATTACATACAATGCGCTCAATAAATTGAATTTACTATTTTTTTTATTAATAATATTTCAGAAGTACTTTTTTACTTTATTTTTTGATCTTTATTAAATAACTTATTATAACACACAAACCAATAAATATAATTACAAAAAACAGTAATATGTCACATTTTTTCAAAATACTAACAAAATAAAAAAAAAACATTAATACCGCGACAAACAGTCTACATCGATTCACAACATCCATTACTTATTCATACATTTATAAACAAACACACTCTACCATTTAATAATAATTGTAAAAATAGAGCTAGTATTGTGTTTCACAGATTGAAGCCACAAGAGAGAACCAGAGTCAGCTTTCGACCTCCCCACATTTGTAGAGACACGACTACTTAGTAAAATTAGAGGGAAGGGGAGAAATGTCACACAAAAGTTATTTAGATGTTTACGTGTGCATCGTGCCATTAAATAAGCAACGAATCGTCGCGGGGGTCGAACCCTGGACAATGGGTGTCGCACCCGGCACAATGACAAAACTTGTCTGCCAATCTGAGCTTTAAAGTCAGTTTTTTTTTTATAATCACATTACAGCTAACTTCGGTGTCAACATCCTGTGAAGCAACTTAATATTAATTTGTGTGTGTTGGCTGGAATTTAATTTAAATTTTAATATTTTTGTTTAGTAATTATTATAGATAAATAATATGAATAGATTTTAAAGTTTGTATAATTTTGTGTTTTTTTTTTCATTTTTGGTTTATAGCGAAAAAACTTTTCATTTAAAATATATTTTTTTCAAAAACTATGTATATCGACGAATGAAATACACGACCAAAACACAATACAAACACCCATAATATATATAATTACTAGAAACTAATACTTCAAATGTATTCACAATAATCACCAAAGTTCGTGCACTATCGATCATTACTATTCATCTTAGTCATATATTACAATTTGTCTCTTAATGCACTATCTTGATCTGAAATCAATCAAGCGTGCGCATTCGGCGTCGTAACCGCGTACGGATAGAGTAAAATACATCACACGGTTTGGTAATAGGTTCGAATATGCCAGTTACCGTATCCACGTACGCCTGGAGACCCTGTTACCGGGATGCCACCTAATGCTGAGATAATTCCTCAGACAGCGGAGTTAATTGCAAGCACTGCACTACACTCAGGGCTGACTCCCTCGGGGTAGGGCCCTCCCCTCTTAATCATTCAAACCTAATGGAAATCCGTCCGATGTATCGCAGCTAAAATACGCATGAAATTTAAATGACGCAGTCGCAAAAAAAAAAAATTGCTAAAATGTGTCCCAAACAGACAATGTACCACCTAAGTTGTGCGTCCCGCCGCGTCGTTTCTATACAATAATAGTCAGATACATAAAAGTGACTATCAATCAATCAATGTATTTGAAGATGTTTCATTAGTAAATATTAAGATGTTTGCTTACACGTCCAATGGAGATATGGTTGGGTTCTTCGAAAAATCGAATCGGATCGGTGACCACGCGGTAGGTGTCGACCGCTGTAGGTGAGATTCGCATAAACGTTCTAGTTTAAATATTGTAAAAAAATATACAGAAGAAACGATCATTTCGGTCTTCTCTATAGATCATTTATTTACGTAGCTTACTTCCCTATCGGTTTTTGGTATTTTTTTTATTTTAGTTGAATTTTCTTGAACATTTTAAATTTTGCTAGAATTAACTGAACTATTTAAGATTATCCCATTTGTCTGATGTCTTAATTCACATGGTGTTTTAAGTATGATTATTAACTTTTTTTTTTCAACTTAGTGTTAAGACACTCCGATTGGGATTCTGGAGGCATTGGCATGACTTTACGCCGCTTCTATACAAATTTATTTATATTATAATTCTGTGTTCAATTATTATATATAATTTTTAAATTTAATTAAAATAGATGTATTTGCGCATGTCATTTTGTTATATAAAATTTTTGAAATACAAAATATTAATATACTAAATGGCAATGGTATGACGCAAAATGGTATAGTTACTAGAATCTATTCAAATCTATTACGTGTTACGATTACGTTTGGTCATAAGAAATGCACAATACAATATTGGTTAGAAGGCGTTATTTTTTTATAACTTATTTTAAGATAAAGATTGCAGGTACTTGGGACTACGACTACAAGTGATGCTGCTTGAGAGTATTTAAACTGGGTGACACATTTTGATATATTTGTTTGGGTGAGAACTTTAGAAATGCGGGAATAATGTAAACAGTGGTGTAATATAAAGATTTTTTAAGTATTCATAGCGAGTATTTAAATTATACTAGTATTCTGTTCGTGGCGTGGCCACCGTAGTTTCAATTTTCCTATGATGTATTTTCCCGTGGAAAAATAGCCTAGCATCTCCCAAAAGGTAAGACCAAAAAACGATAAATACATTATTTTTATAATTAAGAGTTTTAATTAGAATTTTCACGTTTCTATTGAAACGATATTTCATTCTAATTTTCAAGCCCTAAATTACTACCTTATGGTGCACTTTTCAAAATTCTAAAATGTGGGAAATTTTATAATAGTAGGCTGAGCGTTGAATTTTGAGTGTATCAATCACCTTACAGTTTCAAAAAAAAATGCTAACTTTCATTAACATCCCGAACACAGCAGGATAGGCAGAAGAACCTAATGTTAAGACTCTTCCGTTCATGATTTTCCACCGAATTCTGGACACATTGCATGTTGTGTGGTGGAACTTTGGCCTCGTTGCCAGAACGAGGAAATACAAAAATTTTCCCGAGTGAGAATAGAACCCATAACCGTTGCGTTTACAGTCACACGCTTTTGCCTCTGCGCCACAACGGCTTCTATACAAATATAAACAGAAGATTTCTTCACACGTTTCACATAGTACTGACATTGCACAGTTAAAGATTAAAACATTGTGCTTGTATATACACAAAAAAGTGAGTATTTGTTTAACAACACACAAAAAATATTAATATTGTAATACTATCATTTTAACTTTTATAAAGTAACTGCATCTGTTTTGGAGCAACGTATTGAAAAATATCTTACAGAATACAATGTTTGTGAGTTCAAATTCGAGTCCCAGCTATCGCTGAGGACCTCCTACCACTAAACTAACACAATACGGAGAACGGAGGAATGTATTTTTAAATTGCATATTCCGAAATAATATAAAAGAAAAAAAAAGGTAATGTAAACAATTAAAAATACCTCGAAGATATTATATTTATCCTACATTTTTATTTTTTTTATTTGAAGGTAATCTTATACGTACCTATATATTTATTTTCAACTATTATCCTAAATTAGAACTGCAACTCTTCGTGCTGTATTCATTTCGTAATTGTTAGTATAAGAAAAGCTATTAATAAAACTCATCCAGACTGTGTCCAAGCAAAACCAGGCAAAACGAAGAAGCAAGAACGAACAAGTGAAAAAAGAAGACAAAGAATGTTAAATATCGCAAAAAAGAACAAAACAAACGTCAACGACGAACAAACAAACCAAAAGTTTTAAAGCAGTTTAGATTTTATCAGCAGCATCCAACACTGTGCACTAATAAAATTCACTTCATATATAGGGAACCTTATAAAAGCTATCTCTATAATATATCCAACAAAGTATTTTACTAAGATCTATGTATATTTAAAATCGGAACAAGATTCCTGCGCCTTGACATAAAGTGTTGTACTCAACCTATAATAACGTTGCTATTAAATATTAAGAGGCGTTTTTAAGCGGAGTCTCAAAATTCTATCAACTTAGAAAACGAGAGAAACCTTTTTTAATACAATTTTAATTACATTAAATTTATTTTATAATATTTAAAACAAAAAATGGTGTAACATTTTAATTTTTAATCATCTGAATAGTCATGTTAAAATATGTAAGTAAATAAAAATCGATAAATTACGATGATACTTATCATTTAACACCTACATACAATGTTAAGAAATCCTGTTCTGCTGTACCAAGGAACATTGTGGATTTTACTACATCGTAATGCGGTTAATAAATTAATAATATAGCTGCACAGAATATCCTACAATAAGTATATCCTACATTAAAATATGTAAGTACTCATATAATTTTATTTTGAGAAAGAAAAAACAAAAATCAGCTTCACGCTGTATTCCGCACACAGAGGGTTAGACAGATGGAACCTAGTGACAGATGGAACGCAGTGTCTAGTGTTAAGACAATGCGTTCCCCACTTTCCGTCGAATTCTGGAGGCATTGCGTGTTGAGTGACGGAACTCAACCGCGTTTTACTTCGACACCAGAGTGAAGAGATGAAAATATAAATTTAAATAAACATTTAATTTCCTCGAGTGGGGATCGAACCCGCAACCAGTCGATTTTACAGTCACACTTTGTGCGCCACGACTGGCTTCTTTTAAATTCTATTCTCCGTTTATTTAAGTTAAGGTGTAGTAATTGAATTGAGGCCACTGTGATGCACGTTTAAATTTGACTTTGACCTTCATTCAAAATATAATTGGTGATTCTCAAGACTACTAATTATTTAATCAAAATAATTAATCTTAACAAGATACTTATTTATTTTTATAAAATTACAAAATGTTACAAAAATTCTGTTCTATTTATAATATTTGAAATTCACACTTGAGATATCTTGGATACTGCCACCGCCGCTAGCTGGAAGTGGAAAACGGAGTGCCTTAACACTAAGTTCTTATTGTCTAAACTGCTATGCGTAAAAAATGCGTGAAGCTGCTTGTATTCCACTTTAGCCAATCATATATTGTATCACAATTTTTTGAAAATCTTCACAATTTGTATCAATGAGAAAGTAAATAGTAAAAGTCATTCTCCTCCCTAGATCTCTTGTTTTGAGAGGATTGATAAGCCATCACTTGTTCCAAAATTGAAATATTCATTCCTTTTAACTAATACACAAACAATATTAATCATTAATTAAATATATTTATTAAGTTACTTGCAGCGTACATATTATGATATTAATAAAGAGAACAATTTACATTTTAAATAATATCGAAATCCGTTACTAAACAACTAAAATTTACACGGGGCGAAATCTTGAACAAGAAGCTGTAACTTATTCGTTTATAGCCCTTAAACTTTACAGCTTGTTAATTTAAGCAAATATCCAGAGAAATTTAACTTTAATAAGCACTTTTAGATTTCAAAAACGCGAATTTCACTTAGAAATGGTGTTTATTTATACCTACTGAGATCCGAATGACTTTTAATAATGTAATAGTGTATTAAAAAAGATTCTCTTTAGAACAATTATTACTAACGATTGCTATAAATGTGTGTCGTTTCGCTTTTTAATAGTTTTTTGCATATTGTTGCAGCGCCGTGAAAACCTCGTAAATACAAATTGAATTTTTTTTAGGATTAGGTAGTTGTTAACGGGAATGAGACCATCTCAAAAATTTAAACAGTGGCTATAGAAGCAAGACGCGCAAAGGTAGACCAAGCTTTAAGGACTTAGGAAGGCTAATGTGTTTCAACAAACTATTAGCACGTGGTGCTCCATTTCTTTTTAAAATAATATTTGTTTGAGATTTTTTGAGACCGTCACAAGTGCAAGTATGCAAGTATTGCAAGACCACTAGCACTTATTTGTTTTTTTTTTATTGTCTAAGCAATATAACGAACGTAGTGTCTAAACACTCCGTTCGCGCTAAGACATTTCTGTTTCCTACTTTCCGCCGAATTCTGGAGGCATTGCGTGTTAAATGCCGGAACTCAACGCCGCGCTTGGCTTCGTTACTAGAGCGGAAGGAACAGGAACACGTATTCCATTTCCTCGAGTGAGAAACGAAGCTACAATCTGTCAATTTTACAGAAGCACACTGTTGCACCTGCGCCATTACTGGCTCTCAATGCATGTTTCTATGAATGCTAAGTAAAATTAAGAACTTATTGTAAAAGTGTGACTGTACAATTTTTATGTGGGGAACGGAGTTTCTTAACACTAGATTCCCTCTGCCTACCCTGCTGTGTGCGTGATACAGCGTGAAGCTGATTTTTTTTTAATTTTGTATCGACTTGCCTACTCACACGTGCACGTTTAAAAAATATATGAAACTGTGTAAATACTTAAAACTAATAATAAAAAAAATATACGGAACATTCACTGTAAGCCTCAGGCTCACTCGCTCGCGACTCATCTCGATTATTTTATGTCGTTTTAGTCATTCGCCGGTCAAAATCTCCAAATTGCATGTTACTATTCTTATTTTATACAATGACCTACATAATAAATATTGTGTTTTTGATACAATAAAACAGAAAAAATTACATTTACCCTTTATACGTTCTTTTATCACACACTTTTTTTTATTTTCACCTATAAAATAACATTTTACTCAATAAATGATATGAAACGATATGAAATTATGTTTCATACAAACATACTAATTATATATAGGAATAACAAGATACAATTGAGGACGTCGTAAATTTTTATGTACTTAAGTACCAATATAGTTACAAAAATTGAATTTATACTCTTGTCTGAATAAAATATAAATTTATATATTCTAAAAATAGATATAAAGAGTACCTACTGATGATGTAAGTATTATTAGAAATAAATTATTACATTCATTAAATATATAAAAAAAAGCATCACATTGCTAGAATATTTAGAAAAATTCCAAACAACGGTTAGTACTTTGTTGTCATTAATCTTTAATAAATTATAATTTATAATGTGGAACCGCGGGACGCAAATAGCTATCTATTGTGTGCACAGTGTGGGTGCGTCACCAGAATTCACTCGATTATAATATCGATATGTAAATATGAGTAAACATCGAAACGTCATTTTAACTTTTTTTTTTAATTTAATTTAAATATCTTAATAAAAGTGTCATATAAAACTTATGTATTATAGAGATATTAATTTAAATCTGACTAGAACCATTCCCTTAAAGCATAAATAAAGAAATAATAGAAATTTACTTACTATAATAATAATAAAGTTTATTCGGTAAAGTTGGCTCATGTTAAAATATCATTCTGTTAAATTACGTTCAGAAATAGTGCATGTTGGGTGGCGACACTTCAATTTACACTCTACCTAACCATAGAGTCCAATAATTTTAGTACATATTACAATTCTTTAGAAAAAATAATGAGGACAGTCGTGGCGCAGGGGCAGAAGTGTGTAGCTGTAAACGCGACTGATTGTGGGTTCGATCCCCACTCGATCAAATAAAATTAATATTTTCATTTCTTCGCTGTGATGTCGAAACAAAGCGCGGCGCTGAGTTCTGCCATCCAACACGCAATATTTTTTTCCTATAGCATAAAATAATGAGTTATTCGATATATGTAGGTATATTACAAACCAAATGTATTAATCATATTCATGTTATTTCCATTTATTACTTCAAAGAATAATTGACTTCAAAGATTTCATTATCGATATACGATTCAGTATTAGCAAATATTATTCGAATTTAATGTACACAGTAGGTACCTACATACATACAGACAGACGCATCATCTTTGTTTAATAAAAACTACAACAAACAGTGGCGCGTGGCCCGGCTTACCAATTTTCATATCAAAGCATTGGAGTTACTTACGATAGGGACTTTATGTCATCTCTACAAGAGGGAGAGTGAGAAGTTTTAATTTCGCTGAACCGTATTAGTTTATCTGCCTTATCGGCGCGATGCAGATTTTAATGAAATATTTGACTTCGTACCGCCAAAGTGTTTGAGGAATTACAATTTCTTAGTTATAGTTATATCTAGTCATAAAAAGTATGTTGAACTACAATCAATTTTCGCGTCCTTATAATATAAGTGAAAGTATTTTAAAAAAAGCTTCATTTCAATCAAAATAACAAAATAATATTTTTTTAATAATAAATATAAATATGAGCCCAGTCGTGGCGCAGAACCACAAAGTGTGACTGTAAAATCGACTGGTTGTGGGTTTGATCCCCACTCCAGGAAAGAAAATATTTATTTAAATTTATATTTACAGCGAATGCAGAATACAGAGAGACGCTGATTATTTATTAATGACATAGAAATTACTGACTAGTTAATAGATAGGTACTTTAAATTTGAAATTTTATTCTTTTGATCCCTCAATTCAAAACTAATATTTTATGAAGATATAGAAAAAATTAAACAATGTATGTTGTCTTTGTAATGTATTGGCACGTACCTAACTGAGTGAGTTCCTGTACAAGAGCAGTAGAACTATACTTATTACTATTATACTATCATACTATGCTAAAAATGTATTTTCTTAAAATATAGAAAACTTAAAGTATCTAATAAAAAATTTCAAAATATTAGCGAAATTAACTTTCAACTAATTTGTGGTTAGCGACACATCAATATAACAAAGATTGATTTTCTACGGTTTACTTAATAAACAGTCATTAGTAGCTTGGTATTATAAGATAAGAGGAATTCTGTTTACATGGGCATACGTACCTAATATATGTAGAAATACTTTTTTTAATTAAATCTGCCAAAAACAGCATTACACTTTCTCTTCGATTGGATGGCACTCTGTCCCTATTTTCGAGATATGGCGGGTTGAGGGAAGGTCAAAGTATTTTAATTAAAATATTCCTCCGAGAAAAGATGGAACCCACCACCATCATTACACAAGTTGTTCACTTTGCCACGATGTCCTCTCTCTAAAGGTTTTTGCAGCATCCCGCACTAAGTAGGCAGAGAGAATATGGGAACCTAATATTAAATATTTCCCTCTCCCGAGTGGGAATGGAACCCACAACCATCGTGTTTAAGCGTTTGTGTCCCTGCGCCTCGATTGATAAGGTCTATATATAATATTTAGACAATAGCTATGTTTGTCTCATTATAAATAAGATAAATAAATAACTAACTTAAAATGAAATCATAAAAGTCATCAAGAAACTTGCTAGAAAATCAAAATCATCAAGAACTGAACTTGATTCAAAACAATCAAACACGGCTCCAACCGTCCCCGGACGACCGCCACCGGGCATTGTACGATTTGTATATATTTCTACGTATTTCGTTTTGTCTTTTTTTTTGTGCTTATTTGATTTATTCCTTAACTTACGTAAGTCCACCTCTCCGCGGGGTGTCCGATATTCCGAATGATAGTGAATACATATGTTGTCGTCTTGTATGTTTTCATCCAAATAAGTGATAAATGTTAGTGTAGTGTCACTTATTAACTGATTGGTGTTTTAGGACTCGAAAAAAATATGTTAGATTTATAGATATTAATTTCAATTATAAGGTAATAATATTGTTATTTTGTTTTTTATTACTCGTTCCTTAATAAATGGTTGTTGTGATGTGTTTTGATTTTTGTTTTTTTTTTGTTTTTGATTGGGATGGTTAAGTTTGTGGTGATTTTTTTTTTATAAATTGTCTAAATGGCATAATAGTAGAAGTAGCTTATAATATATAAAAGTTAAGCATATACTATAAATATTTACAATTTCATTAAAGTTATGAATTATTTTGTACTATGTGATCACGATTACGTTGCGTCTGTAAGCGCGAAAGATTGTGGGTTCGATTCCCACAAGGGGAAATGAAATATTTAAAATTTACATTTATTCGCTCTGATATTTCACTCTGGTATTCGGGACCCAGAGCACGGCGTTCTGCGGAATTCCGCAGAACGTGGAGAACGGAAATGTCTTATTGGGAACAGAGTGCAGTGTCTTAACACTAGGTTCTCATTTTCCCTCTGCGTCCCCTGCTACGTGTGGAAGACAGCGTAATCCTAAAAAAAACACGAAAGCGAAATTATAATATAAAAAATAACACAGATTTTTTCCATTTTAAAATAAAAAAAATAAAACATCAAAACTTATCAAATGAAAAAAACCTTCTAATACACCACTAATATCTGTTATTATGCCTCCTTCCAATTTTTTACGTATCAATTTGCTCAACAAAAACAGCTCCGTCATCAAACGAACGAGAACGAACAAATCAGTCAATATTATAAACAAAGGTCACTTGTCACAGGAGATATTTTTTTTATTTTTATATTTTTGTGTTTTTGTCCATTCGATGGAGGAAGACCCGCGGCGGGGGTCCGGGACCCCCCGCGGGCACAACTACAACGCATCGTGATTCAGAAACAAAAAGAAATACAGTACTAAAGTCTAAGCTGTATGTCGAGCAATTATTAAAAAAATATCGAAGTCTGGTGTTTAGGTATTGATTGGGACGCGGGTTTGATAAATATATTATTGAAGGGAACACGTGGATAATTTTCATTTTTATAATTAAGCACACCTTTAACTTTTTTGTACACTTTTTTGATATTTGGCAGCAATAATTTTATTTAGTGCAAAGTGATGTTTGCACTGAAGAACACAACCCTGCCTACTTTAGGAATCTAGTTTAGTTTTATTTTGAAGGACCACGTGGAGCCTTACCAAAGGCCAACTTGAGTGTTGGTCTTATAAAAAATGTGTTTAAAATCATGAACAGTCAGTCATACTTACAAAAAATAATATAAAAAAATAATATTGATAGACAACAAAAAATATTTAACAATTGCAGTACAATGTCTATGATTTAGCTTTACTTATACTTTTGCCATTTTGTAATCCTTTTAACATCATATAACGAGCCTAATTGATATTAAAGTTCTATATATATTTGTATTTAAATTAAACCAAGTCCACACTGACTTCTTGAAATACAAGCAAGAGAAAGATACTATCCATAACCCATCGTTATATTATGCACACGTAATGGAGACAAGAGTGTATTATAATATTTAATATAAATATAAATCAACTAAATTTATAAAAAAAAAAATTAAATTAGCTTCACGCTGCATCCCGCACACAGCAGGGTAGGCAGAGGGAACCTAGTGTTAAGACACTCCGTTCCCCACTTTCTGCCGAATTTAGGAGGCATTGCGTGTTGAGTGGCAGAACTCAACGCCGCGCTTTGCCTCGACACCAGAGCGAAGAAATGGAAATATAAATTTAAGTAAATATTTCATCTCCTCGAGTGGGGATCGAACCCACAACCAGTCGGTTTTCACAGTCACACCCTGTGCCACTGCGCCACGAACTGAATTTGTCATGCTAAAATAAACACAAACTATAGCTTAATACATAGATACTAACAGTGTCACCTTCACGTTTTTCTACGGAGAGTCAAGTGTTAACACACTTCAGTCTCCACTTTCTAACTATTTTCGAGGCCTCGCACCTCACGTATTGCGTCTAACGAAACTAAACGCCGCACTTTGTCTTCTTACTATTCTTAATATATCACTTTCCCGTCTTGTTTTCGCCACGATGGCTTGTAATCTCACTAATAATGGCAATGGCCATAAAAATATTTGGTGCAACAAGTGTCAAAAAAAGTTCCACCGTATTTTCTTGGAAAGTCAATAGTAATGTCATTATTTCCCCATAAGCTGAAGCGCCCTTCTCAATTTGTATCCATATGTCTTCTCTCTATTAAGAAGGCACTATAGGCACATAAGTTTTAAGCCCCCATTATGTTTGTATGTATGTATGTATGTACGCTTGTATGTATGTATGTATGTACGCTTGTATGTATGTATGCATTTGTTCTTGACCTTGTAGTTGAGTGATCAAAACATATGTATCTTAGTAGTAGTTCCAATAACCGTCATGATAAAAAACATACGCGATTTTATATTGTTTCAAATTGATATATATTGTGATTTACCTAAGTATTTTATTCTGAATGTATATATTATTCTGAATAAAATTACTTTTTTGGTCGTATAAAAAAATGGGTGTAAAGGTATTTTCATATGTTATAATAATATATGAAATTACCTTAATAATATTAATATTTATGTACATACAAGACTATAATAGGTGTTGTGATAGTTTCCCGAGGCCAGAGCAGAGCACTACTCCTCAATAAAAATAAAAAAATATAGTTTCTGTCCGTTCGTAAAAATAGGTTAGTACTAATACTACATATAAAATCCAAAATATAATTTTTGATTTTATATTTATATATATATAATAAAATTTTTCGTTTGTTAAAATTGGTTAAGATATTATTATAGAGATGGGAATATAGTCCTAATTTCATGATTTTTTATACTTTATCGTTTATTATCAATTTTTTGGATCCATGTGGAGAAAGTGCGTTCAAATACAAAACAAAGTTAAACATGTTGTTTTGCTTTGCTTCAAACGATATAAACAGCATGTTTTCGAGATATGAAGAATAAATGAAGATTTTACTTAGTAAAACGAAACATAATAATAATTATTAATGACGTACATATATTGTATATAATATTACATTTGTTAAATTACTCACCTCTTGTCCATTAAACTCCTATTTAGTCAAAAATATTATGAAGCTCAATGCATCTCAATCAGAATAATAATAAAAAAAAATCACTATATACCAATAATCGAACCTGCACCTTTCACTCAGTACAGTACCAAGTGAACATAACAACGTGAGCGACTGAACTGGTCGCGAACCCCAGGATGCTGTATATAATAAGGAATTTAAATATTATTGTCATGGAAACAAATGTCTCCGAATGGTTTTCGGATTTGCTGACTTAATACAAAATGCTTTTACGGTGGTCGATGTCGACGTGATCTAAGGATATTCTGTATAGTGCGCGATTTGATGATATTTATATTTTTATATAGATATGTATAGTAGAACAGTTTTACGTTTGCTATAATTTTATTTTGTTTACTTATTATAAAATAGCGGCCCACTACGGCTTCGCCCGCTTAAAGTTATTGTAGGCTATGTGTTAATCTGATGTATAAGCTATATTACTATAAAATTTATCTTAATTCGTTTAATAGTTTTTGCTTGAAAATGAAACAAACACACAATGTAAATTGATGAAGGTGAACCCTTAATTTTCGATCATATAATAACAAAAACAGATATATATTTTTCTGAATACATTAAATAAGTGATTGATTGTGAGTGTAAGTGATTCAAAATTAAAGTAAAAGCCTATTAAAATAAACAATAGGTAACAAAGCTAAAATTAAATGAAGTATAGGTATAGTATACATTCAGAGACTAACCTAAAAGAGCGCATTGCACAAATGTTCGCTTATTTAGATGATCGCGTAATTTATGATCATCGACCAAACGCTGTATTGTCTTTTCGAGTTATTAGGTTTGTTTTTTAAATTTTTATATTCCCACAGGTTATATAGGATTATGATGTTGGAATTGTATATCTGTGAGCATAAATGACGTAAGCTGTCAATAATTTTTGTCGCTGTACAGAAGATACTATATGATAAAAAAAACTACAATGACAGAATAAGTGATTTGAAAATTATAATATTAAATATAGTTATATATTCTATAATACTTAATAGACGTTACGAAGTTATTACATTTGAACGTATGGCTTAGTGGTCAGAGCGCCTGGTCGATTTCCAGGCGGCGCGGGTTCGAGTCCCGCTACGTTCAAATTTTTATACGTATTCTAAACAAGTATGGTCCTTTCCTAAGTGTGGAATATCACTTTAAAAATGTTAAAAATAATCTAAAATATTTTTGCAATTATTTCACAAAGTAATTATTTTGTTTGTACGTCCACATGTTCCTAATAATCTCACTATATTACACTAGTATTACTATTTAATAAGCGAACACTATATATGTTCTCCGGAAATCAGCCAAGTAATAAAGATCTGAAGTAGAAAGCTGCCCACTGCGTGATAGATGCATGGAAGCCACAGAAAAAAAAAGCAACGCAATTGCTTCAACGAAACATGTATCATAAAACGAATGACCACATCGTATATCTTCACCTGCTTAGTGAAACATAAATTATAATACATTATGTTGTACAAACGGACAGTATGAGCTCATTCAAAGAGACGTTCGAAAAATATTATGAACATTATTAGTGTAAATAGAAAAAGTGGTCGAATCTCTCGCTGTGCTTTGTGGACGTCAGTGACTAATGTCATGGATTTGGTTAAGCACCAAATATAGATTAAAAATATCAACGACACTAAATCGATTCGAAACCAACTTCTCTATAAACATAACATTTATCAAATTTCATTTAGTGATAACATGAACGTTTTTTTTTACATTTATGTTGTATTTGTATTTAAGTTTACTATAAATATTTTTTAGAGAGTTAATACCTTCCTTGATCTCTTGTGGAGTGACAAAGTGTGTAAGGACTCGCCAAGTTTAGGGACCTAAGGATAACGATAAGGTAACTACTATTGTATTTTTACTCGTATTACGATTGAAATTAGATTAAACAACTAACATTAAACCGATAATCAAATTCCAATCCACTGGCGTCTTACACAGCTTATACCCACTAAGCCAAACGGTCATAAAACAGCATTAAACTTTTGTTTACGACCAAGCCCGATTGAGAAAAACCACACGCGAATAATTAGTCGAAAATCGAGTTAGTCGTCGTAAATATCGATTAGACGAACTCGAGTTATGTAACCGCACGCCTCTATTGCTCTTTATTATCAATTAGATGGGTTTATATGGTAGAGTATTAGACGTACGTGACTCTACCCAGCGTCGGAAGCTTACCGGAGATGACAAGCTTATATCCAAAAGAATTTTATACTGCAAAATTGACATCGGTGTAACAACGTAACTCACGGTGTGACTGGAACATGTTATCATGTTAATAAAATATATCGGCCAGTGTAAGAGCCCGCGTTCGCGCGGCGGGGTCCAATTTATGCTGTTTTGTATGAGGTTGTCCATTTTTGTTAATGTGAAAATTAAATCAGTACCAGTGAGAGAACAACGGCGCCGATGTCTCGGCGTTAACAGCCAAATGAAATGATGATATAGTGTTTATTTGCATTGTACGGTGTGCACCTCGAGTTTTGAACGTCCGGTTGTTGTT
The DNA here is from genome assembly GCA_018249775.1 of Heliconius hecalesia formosus. Lineage (NCBI taxonomy): Eukaryota > Metazoa > Arthropoda > Insecta > Lepidoptera > Nymphalidae > Heliconius > Heliconius hecalesia. Next base: position 51,843 of record DWMY01000017.1, read on the forward strand.
GTTGTTTTTTTATCAAACGTTGAATATTACTGTTTGTTGTATATTTTTTATTCATAAATATTAGCTTTGTTGGTTTTGTTAGGTTTGATTTTTAAGTTATATACAATACGTGGTAAATCTTCAGATTTGCTTGTATTTTGTCTATTTAAACAAATAATGTATAAAAAAATAGACAATTGTTCAATTATTTATAAGTTAAGACACGTTACGTTTATCTTGAGATATTAATGCTAAGAACTCAAGACACCCCCCAAATTTTATTTTAACATATTTACATTAAACATAAACGAACATACTTATAAGATATGTAGGTATATAGACATAAAAACAAATCACGAAGCACCCACCCACGAAAATAAGAAAGACCACAAACAGAACCAAAATCCAATCAATGTTTTATCACGTTCACGTCAATATTCAAGATTTAACCAATTAATATTTCCAACGGATCAAATACCCGAGTTCCGAATACTTCCACGGCAGACTCCGGGATGCCGGGGGGTTTATCTCGAAATGACTTTCCAACTCACTGATTGCGTTCTCAAATCGTAGGTACTTGAGAGGTATTTTTGTTACGCATCTTCTATAACGTATTTTGATTTGGCATTCATGTTTTGTTTTGTAAAAAGTTCTATGAAAATCAATGGAGTTGGTTCATACAATTCAGTCGCATTTAAAATCATAACCAAATATAATTCATAAATCTAATTTAAGATCAAACGTTCGTTTTTCTATAATTAAAACTCGAAAATCAAAAACACATGGTTTTCCCATAAATATATATAGTATAGTAGTTAAATATTTTTTTTATCCACAAAATATAAATTTATATCCTCCTTTTATACTAAGCGACATAAAACAACTTCATGTTATAATGAAATTGGTCTCTAAAAATAAAGTCGAATTGACAACCTCTACTTTACTAAAGTCCGTTAAAAAGTATCTTCACTGAAAACCTATATAAGGGAAGTGAAAAAAAATATTGGAAATATATATGAATTATATCAACAATTAATTATTTACAAAATTATATATATATATATATATATATATATATATATATATATATATATATATATATATATATATATATATATATATATATATATATATATATATATATATATATATATATATATATATATATATATATAGTACTTAAATATAAATATCAAAACAACTGGTTCCGAAGCTTCAAAAGGCGTGAAATATTACAGTTTGTGTTAGTATATGACACCGTATCAGCCATCTTAAGGCGGTTACACTGCGATAACTAAGAACATGACATGGGTATCTCTTAAAATATGTGGTCATCTGTCTACTTATTTAATAGCATCACGATATTTTAAGTATTAGGGTAGAAAAAGTTTAGTTAGAATTACGCTTTTAATATAATATGCATGATGGGTGATGGTCCTATTTAATGAATATACATATTCCCTAAGATGGATCTAAGTTAACAGTTATCACGTTACATCACACATGGATCATTTCGATACTGCCTCCAAAATATGATTCGTACCAATATTCATAGTAATTTAATTATCACCAAAGCACTTGTTTCAAAACTTTTTTTTTGTTTAACTTTTAGCGGAATAACCAGAGATAAAGGAGCTCCATACATGACTCTTCCACATACACATACTTCGAAGATACACACCTTCATTCAAATTTACTAATATATTTCCATTTACATCGTTGTTGTTTCCTTCCTTTCTTAATTTCTTTCAAATATCCAGTATCTTTATCGTATTGGCGTTCAGATTTAGGTATTTCACATCCATCTTTTGAGAGAAGTGACCAAAGTCTGTAACTTATAATTTTGTGATGCATTAAGCACTAATTATATAAATATACATATATTTGTTTTCCAACGTCAGTTGCAAAAAACATAACAAGGGTAAGATTCTAGTAAATTAAATTAATAAATTAATTACAGCATGAAGCTAATTTTATTTTAGTCTGGAAGCCTCTTTCGATAAATAAATTGGATATATAAGAGTTTTTAGAAATCATGATATCATGTATTAAAACAGTGAAAAGTCGAAAGTTTACCCTCGAAGCCTAACACACGTGGCCTAAGCGTGCCATGAGAAACAAAGCAGCCGAAAGATCATAATTTTAAATTAAATAAGTACTTTGAACTCACGAATAAACTGACCAGAAGAGGCTGTGAGAGGTATCAATTTGCACGCGGTAAAAATAGATGCGAGAGGTACGTATAACAGCTCTTTATAGACTACCAAAAGTTCACGAACTGTTCTAAAATATCATGGCTTAATTTCTAGAAGGTACTTTGAAAATGGTGCAAGTGGAGAAAGGAGGAGCAATGGGCAGTGAACCTACACTGTCTTTTTCCTTAAGCGTTAAAGTGCATTCAGAGCGCGAATTCTTTTCTTTCGTTTCGTTTCCTTCCTTTATACAAACCTGTACTTGAATTGCAAGTGTCAGGCACCACACAGAGCCCTTCAACCTGCAATGCTTTGAGCCCGGCACCCGCACCAAGAATCCATGAAATGCGAAGTAGAATCTTCTCATCTCAGTGGGTTTCATTTGAGCTTATATTCTTTCTTTGTCATGTCTCTCTTACTTTTATTTTTGAGATATCTTTCACTTTATCCTTCTATTCTTTCGTCTCGCTTTTTGCTAGAGTCTTTTCTCTACACCACACACCTCTGTCGCTTCTTCAATCGCACAAGTTCTCGTAGCATATTTTCAATATCAAATAGGTCATAACATTTTTTGCTTGGTTTTTGTCACACAACATTCAGATCTCAATCATGCGTCACATCTAATAATTAATTAATCTTTGTTACATCACTCATCTAACGTTCCACATAGTTATTTGTGGCTTTGTCCTCTACTTCTGGAGATGGTATATTGGGTAGCGGTCCTCAACGCTGCGTTCGTCGCCACTTATTACATCAGCGGGGACACCGTAACATCGTACCTCTGTATGGTGGTCGTGTTGTATTAAATGCTGGAATCTTAGATAAAGCAGGCAGGGATCTCTACAAACAGGCTCTAATTTTGTGAGAGTTTTCAATGTATTATAATATATAGTTTAAATAATATAAAATAATAATTTATATAATTTTATGTAATTGAGACTCAATATTTTTTTACTTTTAATTTGTATAAAATCACATAATAATTTAAAATCATTTAGTACCGTCTTTTGACATGCTTGTACATTAATCCTGAATATATGGAGATGTAAGATAAGTACACCTTCGTTACCTGCGATGTCAGAGCTACTCAGTGATGGTATCGAGACGGTTGAGATCTTGGAACTAATATTTTACGCATTTTTTAAAATGCTATTTGCGATATTATTTTGTAGAGATTGTATAACAACAAATATAATTTATTTGCTTTCGGTTCATATTGTGCTAAAATTAAAACATAAGAATTGGAAATGACATAGTCAGTCATTTATTGGAAAAATTCAGCAGTCCAAAAATTATTTTAGTTTTATATATTTTTTTAATTTTTCTCACTATACAAAATTATTAACTTCATATCATTTCACTGATCTTCTACTATTACACAGAATAATTAAAAAGAACTTTCTGTCCTCCACATATCTGATAGAACTCAGTATTTATTATGAAAAATAAAGACAGGCAGTTGCAATAAAGGCAGTTCCACTATTTACCCGCCTCACTGACTGACCTTCGCTAGGAGTAATGATAAAAAAATAAATATAACTTTTTGAAGGACATGATGTATTTTATTGTTAACTTTATATTGTACCTCCTAATGTATGATATTCTTTATTTTACAGTGCTATCTAAAAGTTACTTACACAAAACCTTTCTTATATAATGGAAAAGTTTTTTTTTCTTAATACGTATGACGAATGGAGTGTCTTAACACTAAGTTAGGCTAAAGGTTCCCTGCGCATTTTATTATATGTGCGGGATACAGTGTGATGCTAAAAAAAAAGAAAAATATTATTCTATTTATAAAAATACACCCTTATCCTAACTCTAAACCAATTGTTCTATTCAAATTAACAAGAACGAAACACCCATGTTTTATGCAGACCTCGATAAATTTAGTAAATCTTAAAACAATAAATAAAATTGCCTCATGCATATAGCGATAGGTGATTTATTAGCAATGTAGCCCGGAACGTGATGGAGTTCGCACCCCTAACCAAACTAAAATATTTCTAAATCTGGTTTCTACGTTCAATATTGCTATTTTCACGTGTTTTTGATCAGTTTTATCCAATTTAAAGTGTTTTCGTGTTAGTGTTGACATTATTTGTACGATTTGTAAGTATTTTAAGTGAGTAGTGTCAGTAGTGGAAGAAGACTTTCTCCACTTCAAGCTTTTATTCCGCAGGGTAGCGTATTCTTATTTTCAAGATGATTTTGAGACATTGAGTGTTAAAGGGCGGAACTCAATACCACACTTAATCTAATTAGACAGCGGAAATAAAAATAACTCATTATTTGAGTGAGAATCAAGTGTCTTAGATTTTTCGCATAAAAGTACTTCTGTTTTAATATAGAAAACTTAAATTTTATTATTTCTATTTACTTAAATTTAATTTACATTCAGTTAATTTATATACATATTAATATATAACCTGAACAAAAATAAACTAAAAAAAAAAAATAACAAGAACAACCACAATCTGACCGTAGTTCTAATGTAAGTACAAAAAGTGAGGGCTCGTGATAAATGTGGAGATATGAATAAAATTGACTCGTCTTTGGAAATCTTTACATACATTAGACCTAAGGGGACAGGTGTGAAACATAAATGTATGGATGTATGGATAATACATCTACAGTAAATACCCCTTGTATTCAAGAATATTATTAACAAAAATTTCAATTATTTTCAATCAAATAAAATAATTTACATTAATATTGTTATATATGAGGAAGCTACTGATTTTATCTGTAATAATCTATAGACAGAACTGTTTTCCCGTTACCTTTACTATAGTAGGTAGGTATGCCTGTAATGGTGCAGAGATATGAGCGTGTGAATGTAACCGCGACAGGTTCGATTTCGACTTGAGGAAATGAAATATTTACTGTTTCATTTCTTCGCTTCGGTGTCGAGGCAAAGGCGTTGAGTATCACCACTCACAACATCACCAGAATTTGGCGGAAATTGGGGAGCGGAGTGTCAATACTAGGTTTCTCTACTTTTCTCTACTATATGCGGAATACAGCGTGAAAGTGAAAAAAAAACTGTAAGTAAGAAGTTAAAAAGGCCAATAGACAATATCAAATCGTTTCTCTATTGCTTATTATCTTCATGCTATTAGACTCAATAATGTACTAAGTACAAATAATAAAAGATATTTATATTACACATTAAGAAAAAAAATTATTAAATTTATTTTAAAATTCTTGTAAAGATATAGTCAAGTTTAATAGAAGAAACATGTTACACAATACTACACATTTTAAGACTTGCTTTTTATTTTTTAGTAAAAAAATAAGATATTTTCTTCTACAAAATCATTTTGATGCAACTAAATTAAATTATATATACTAATACCAATATTTGAATAGATTATAAATCATAATAAATGTAATTATTTATACAAATGGCCATCGCGGTTGAGTGGTACCGCCGCGTAGTTTCGACCGCCGACCGCTAACTGGACGTTTCTGGGGGTTTACCAGAACGAGCTTTGAATATTTTAGTACTTTTGAAACGGTATAGAAGTTATATTTAATTTTAGAGGGTAATATTAAACTAATGAATTTGCTGGAACTCTATATTTGTTTCATACGCATAGCTTTTAGCAATATCACTTATGTATATATAAATAGAAAGTAATTTGAATTATTAATATATAGATATATATAATAATTATCTTTTAAATGTTACATTTTTTCGTTTACTGAGACACTACCTACTGAACGTTGGAACATAACGCCGTGATTTGTCTCACTAGAGTGAAGAAAGAAGAATAATTTATTACAATCTTATTCTTATATTTGAAATGTTAATTAATAAATCAATAATTAGTTAATGCAAACTTATTTAAAAAAAAAACAAAAGTTTAATATAAATGAATTGAACGTCAATTTTCCTTTTATATAAATATATTGAAATAATGTATAATATTTGTCAAATAACCTTCAATTTTACCTGGTAATTATAAATATTATTATAACACCGTATTAAATATATCACAATAGAGATAGAGTGAGGTCCACATATTTATTTATTTTACAAAAAAACCTCACTACAACTACTGTGAGGTATTTTATATCTCACATTCGCGTGTTCCGTTCACTGTAACTGGGTACCGGGGACGGCATCTGGCGGCCGCCGTACAGAACTCGCTGCGATGATAAACTAACCATGCTAACTACAGCTACTCGGCAAATAAATCAGATGGTGTGAACTTCAGATAATACAGAATTTTCCTTTTTGTTTCAGCTTTACGCTGTATCCCGCATGAAGCAGGGTAGGCAGAAGGAGGCTTGTGTTAGGACACTCTGCTTCCCAATTTAAAGCAAATTCTGGAGGCATTACGTGGTGAGCGGCGAAATTCAACGCCGCGCTTTGCCTCAATACCTACATAATTTACTTTAGTAGGAATCGAACCCATAACCCGTCGCGTTTACAGTCTCACGCTTGTGCCTCTGCCTCAATCTACTACAAATTACTGAATTGACTACAAAAATATAAAATTGGAAATGAAAGCTAATAACGAAAAAAATGTATATGCCGATAGTGTGGGGCCAGTTACCTTAATATTATGTCTAAAGGAGAATTAAAAAAAATAAAGAGACGAATAGTTTCTATTGAGCATTAGATAGTAAAATTAAGAGCAAGTACCTTTTGATTATTTAGTTTTTTTTTTGCACAATTAACTTGTATGAAAAGATAACAAAAGTAGTAACCTAACAAACTATATTTTATTTTTACATTCTTTATATTTAGTGTTGTAAGACTTTAAGAAAAATACAATTCTTGGCTTGATTGATACATAGCCCTTGTTAATATACCAGACAAAAGTTTGTCCTTGTCCTCTTTCTCATTAATTTTTATAAAATTTCAAACTTTAATCAGAGTAAGCAGATAAGACACTCTGTTCTCAACTTTCCGCTGATTTTTTCGAGACAATGCGTGTTGAGTGGCCGAACTCAACGCCGGACTTTTGCCTTGGTGCCAGAGCGAAGAAATACAAATATTAATAAATAATAATTCATACCCTCGAGTGGGAATCGAACACATAACCTTCGCGTGACAGTCACACTCTTGTGCCCCTGCGCCACGACATCCTCAAACCATAATATTTGTATAATATAATATTATATGTTTGATCATCACCAGCTAATTAAGAGCAGACTTCAGTAAACAGTTTTACAACCGCAATCACCAGCGATGCATCATAAAGGTGAACTATAAAATATTAGAATCGGCACAGTATGATTGGCCTCGCAGATTAGCCTCTATTTGTACTGGCAATGTTTATGGCGATTTTACGACTATTATAGGTTTTATTGTGGTTGAATCGCTATTTGCTTATTTGATTAACTAAATCAATGATTTTGTTGGTTTGCTGTATGATTTTATTGATATGTCTGTTGGTTAATATGTGCATTCATATTTTTTTTTCAGCTTCACGCTGTACCTCGCTCATAAGAGGGTAGGCAGAGGGAACCTAGTGCTAAGACTCTCCGTACTCTATTATGTTGATTGGCGCAACTGAATGCAACGCTTTGATTCAACATCAGAAGAAATGAAAATATAAATTTAATTAAATATTTCATTTTCTCGAGTGGGAATCGAACTAACGACCAGTCGCGTTGACAGTCACACACTTGTACGCCATCGACCATGACTGGCCTCGTTAAATTTTTTTTTTGGATTGGACTTATCAAAAAGAGGATACATTAATGTATTTTCTTTATTTCTTCAATTCTTTTGATGATTTCAATTTATTGAAATTATATCATATATTTTGTCTGAATTAAAAGTTAATAATGATGTATAGGAAATATTTAAATAAATCTTAACGATTAAAAAAACTCGTCTTATTCTTAAATGCGTTCGTAAATAACCAGATATTTGTGTTTTAAATTTATTACTCTGCATAAAGTCAAAAATATCATATTTACCTTTATTTGATATCATAAGTATTTCTAAGTAGTTTTATTGAGATCGTCACAGTAGGTAAACGTTTTAAGATCTCCTTGTCATTTAAAATTGTCTAAAACCTTTTATAAAGTAGTTACATTATAAATATATATATTATAGCTTTAACAGACTGAGATTGGAACCTAGAAATATTGCTTTTTGTCAAGGATTTTATGAATGCAGCACGTTTATTAATAAATTTTAGAGGAAGATTGCTAAAACGAATCCATTCAAAATCCATTCAAATCAGTTAAGACAAACAACAAATAGATAAACAAATAAAAAAATAAAAGATATTGTTTTGGATTCTATTATATTTATAAATGCCCACAATTAAAATCAAAACTTGTTGCTAGTTTTGATTTGAATATTATTTTCTCTTTAAAATCAAATTTAATCAGCTTCACGCTGTACCCCGCACTCAGCAGGGTAGGCAGAGGGAACCTAGTGAGTGTTACGACACTCCGTTCCTCACTTTCTCGTTCTGGAGGCATTGCGTGTTTTCTCTTCAATCCGTATGTTATTATTTTCGATCGGAATGAGGTAAGAAATAAAACAACATGATTTCTTTATTTTATTATAACACATTATATATCGCAAGTTTGTCTTAAACTTACTATTACTTATTATTCAGAATTATAATTAAAAATAATGTAAAACATCTACATCCATAGTTATTTTTTAAGTTATTACTCAAGAATAAAGAAAACAATTTACTCCGCAAAAATCAATAGCGCATAGTGACCAATATTCACAAGTTATCTAACATTTATTAGTAAAACAAACATTCGAGATTAATTAAACGAAACACAACAAACTAGAAAAGGTAACGTCGAGTCGCATCCTCGTCTACACAAATTAAAAGATCAACCAACAAGTTCGAGGAACCAGTTTTCCGTGGGATGACTATACCTTATCGTTATCACATTAACTATATGCATGTATAACGTTTATTCAAACAATCTTTGCCCTTTACCTCTAATTGAGTTCCCTTAATTAATCTAAATTAACAAAGCTTTGAAGGCGTCTTTCTAAGTGGTGCTTTTTATTAGTTTCTAAGTATGGTGAAGAGTGAGGGAGCAACCCTCCGGACTTTTACTGGCTCATTATCGACTTTTTTTCTCTCTCATTTTGTTTAAACATTGAAACTCCTTAAAACCTCGGCCTCCATTATCTCGGTTTTAAATCTTTATAGTTAATAAAGGAAGTTGAAATTGAATTTGCTGTAAAGTGATTTTATTAATGGACCTGATTCCGTTTTTGTTCTGTTTGTTATTCGTTTTGTTTTTAAATTGTATATTTTGTGTTAAATCTATATGTATATAGTGTATTAGTCACTGGTTACTTTAATTTCTGTATATATAAGGTATTTAGTACTGAGACTTAATTAGGGGGTAAAATAAAATATATAAATTTGAAATAAAGTTTTAATTACAATCGTTACATAATTTTGCTTATAATAATAATTAATAGGTTCATATTCTATAAATACCTATACAGAATATTTAATATTAAGCGAATGTATTCGATTTGGTCACATTAAATTTTTAAACAAACTGACTATCCAAGCCTCGATACAAAAATATGGTGACCACTGTACGATGAGTTTACTGCATAATAAGTTATACTTGTATTGAAAGAAAATATATTTTATAACTGTAAGTAAAGACCTTACAGAAATTTATATATATGTTTTTTCCTATTTTAGTAGGTACTGTATAAATGATAATGGCAGAATAAATTAAATCCATCTAAAATTAATAAGTGGCCCACAAACAGATTGATCATAGAAATTTATAATGCATTTGTGATTCGATGGAAAGAAGCTTCGTATTCTTACTTAAATAACGTATAATCTATCTGAAACGTGCCTTATATTACCCACGTGACTTAAAACCGACATCGACGAAATATTCACAACGTACCCATACATAGATATCAAACAATAAAATATATTTATATAATATATATATGATAAATTTATTTACAGACTACCTAATAATACTTTAAAACAATATTTATAAATCGCTTAAAGAAACGACGGAAGTGGTTAGAACAGTCGTAATTACTTTGTACACATCATGTGAAACTAAATAATAATATAGAAAAATCTACAACTCCGTCTATATACAATCATCAACAACAAACAGACCGACGTATCGATGTGGAGCAGACGCAGCCGGGCACCGTATATGTATGTATAATATACTGAACAAATGAATCATATATCACTTATCAATTGGAAGAACTAAATATTAGGCCTTAGTATTATAATTTATTTAAAATTAAAATATAATTTACAATTTACTAAAACCAATGGCTAGTTTAATTTAATAGTTGTAATTTGCAGCTCCCGCTATATCTTATATCTATAAAAAATACTGAGCAACGTTCTTTCCGTACATTGATTTAAGCACTAGGACATTTCAAGATCACAAATAAAAAACAATTAAATACAATCAATTCACTTTTTTTAAATTAGAATATGTGCTTTTAAATTTCACAAAATTAGTCTATATTATGATAACGAAATAAAACAATATACTGATTCGTGGAACAGGCCAAAGTTTCTACATGTTACAGATTAGAACACACTGTGCCACTGTCATCGCTTGAAGTTACTACGGCAAGCAGCGACCCAGCTCTCTCGTGCTTTACCTGCAAGAAATAAAACTATATATTAGAAGGTATATTTATAAAATATTTTTTAAACATAAAAAAAAACTATATTAAAAATCGTTCAAAAATAATGTTGAGATACCTAAACAGCCTTTTTCAATTTTATAAAACCAATTCAATATGTTCAAAATGTTAATGTTAACATTTTAAATTTATATTATTAGTTATACATACATAGAAGTTAGAAACATTTTAAAAGACTACAAATTTACCTTAACTTCCGAATGGGATTACATTCGAACAGTCAGGATTTCTAAAAAGAATAGCGGTATTTAAATTACCGAAAAAGCAAAGGTCCGGCCAGATTTGATTCTATCGCTCGCCCTCCACCGCGCTCACACATAACGGCCAAAAAAAATAAAAAAGCCCAAACCAATCGAGATGAGGTGACGAAACGTTCAGTCTCATTATCTGAGAATTTATTAACGAATCGTCCCGACCGGAAAACCAAAATGTGAAAGAAATAAAAATTTGACCGCAGGCGAGGTCATCCCAACTGTACGGTGTCAATGAAAAAAGAAGTCGGACGGGCCCCGACTGAATGAAACAGAGGGACTCGAGGATCTAAAGATAAAAGGCAAGATTAGAGTGAGGTAAAAAAATAAAGCGGTTTTAATGTGGATGTAGTGTTGTGAATGAAAGGGTCCATTGAGCTCGCCCACGCACGCTATCTGGCCGAGGAGGCTCGCTGCCGTGCGCCCGCGCACAATACGATGCACATTCATAAATTAACGTTTTTTACCCTTAGAACAATCCTCGTTTTATCATTCAAAAGGTATTAGAGTTAGGTGCGGCGGATTACTTGGACTTCCATTTAAATGTGTCATGTTTTAAACATTGTTTTCAGAATGACAATATGATAGAAAATAGAAATGTGATTTAATCTTATTACACATTATGCAATATGTGACAAAAGAAGTTAAAGTGTAACCGCGTGCAAAGCAAACAATATTTTATCTATAATATTCGTTGATTTTGGCCCTAAGAGGGTTTCATTTGGTAGCTATATTATTTGGATAAATAAAAACGATACAGGTATGTTATTTAAGTCAAAAACGACGACTGTCAATTTCGGACCGTTCTTTTTGGGCTTTAAAAGAATGCCGCGATAAGGAGTTATTTTCGCGTCAAGGAATTCGCTGGGCAAAAAGGCGTGAAAAAGAAAATAATACAAAAGGTAATAGATGTGAATTTGTGAGTGTTCGCTTAAAACAGAATTCTTGGCGGTGCCTCCGTGTGCGGCGACGTCGACGACGCGATTTATTGTAATGAGCTGCGGTGTTCGGAGAAGTCCTTTGACGACTCTCAGAAAAATGTCACTAGACAATCCGATGGGAAACTAGGTTTTGACATTGTGGTACAAAATGTTGTTATAGAATCCTGCTGCTATAAGCATTCATGGTCTTAAGCAGTACCATTGTGATATTTGGACTTGATGATTACTTTAAAATATGGGGAGCTAAAATTTTCAAAACAATCGATAATGTTATAACATGATTATTAAAGAAATGAAATAAATTTAAAAAAATAATTTATAGGCAAGCTATCTTATTTAGGCAGGTCAGCTGTAGGTATGAGGAGTGCGGTGGTTCGCGTTGACACTGACAAATGACGCAAGATTGCAATCTCCCCCGCCCTTCCGCCTCAACGCGCCTCCATTGTTTTCAATTACCGACATGACACTCAGCTCAGTCTCACCACAACTCTGTTTATGGCGCTATCGATATCTTTACTACGATCGTCCATTTACGATTTCACTAGTTTGCATATGAGTTTACTTGATTTGAATCAATCAGAAAGACGCTTTATAGTTCAACGTTCAGGACTATTAATAGTCCTTTATACTCTCTATCTGTTTCGGCTAGTCTGTTATATGTATTTTGACTCAACTTTGTACCTGTACATTTTGACTAATCGTTAAAAAAATATATTTTATTTTAATAATAAAAAAAAATTAGTTTTTAACTAATTTTAACTCTAACTAAGGTTCAGTAACTAAAAATGAAGCATAACAAAATATTGTCACAATTTAAAGGGCCTATGCTTAGAGTGAAATTAGTATCTATATTTAATTAAAAATGTAGTATTAAGTTAAATATTTTTATTTAATATAAATAATTGAAGTTAAGAAATATATTTACCTTTTATAAAATGGTTTGAAGGCAGCAGACCCTTCGTGGTGCTGGTTAGGTTGGTGGTTGTTAGCATGATGGGGATTGTGATAAAGGTCGCGTTGCGGTGATTGTTGGTGTCTCGGGAAACAGTAGCCAGAACCACCTCCGCTGCCGAGAGGGTTCGCCACACTGGGCACCTTCATATTAGGCGGCGTCTGTGGTGGTGTGTCTGTTTGCACATCGGGAAACGCGGCAGGATGTACACATGGATGCTGCCCACCGTACTGTCCTCCTGGGAAGCCGCCATATCGTCCGTAAGAACCACTGGCTGGACTTGCTGCCGCAGTGGCAGGTAATGCAAATCCATTTGAATTACTGTCTCCGGCTGATGCTCTCTCGTGGCCGTGGCCGTAGCCGTGTTGTGGCCATGGTTGTGCAGCAGGAGGCGGTGTCTTGCATGCCGCTGTATCAGCTAAGGACCATATCTTCGGCTTTGAAGCTGGAATAGGCACGCCGCAGTCTGACGTGCCGCGCTTTGATTCTTCCTTTATGCCATAACCGAGCAGCTGACTATGCATCCCTTGCAGCAATTCATCGCCCTTCCTTTCATCATCTGTAAAGATAATCACATCTACCGTTCATAAGCTGAATTCAAACAACACGCGCGATTACAAAACATCAGGAGATTACTCGCAACAGCCGAAACCGTGTCTAAAACGACGTCAATAAAATATAGTAAAGTGTTCTATCGGAATCGATACGTTTCGCATTAAACCAACGTGACCGTCACACGGGGGACATAAGTTTCCTCTAGTAAGATGCGGTATCTCCAGATTTCCTTTGGGTAAGTCGTGTGAAAATACGTTTGGCGTGCAGTGACCCATTCGTTAAGTGGTTATCCGATTAGCAAAGTGAAAATACCACTTTGGGGCGCGAGTCCCCAGCCGCGGGCGATGCCCGATCCCTTTCACATTTAAGCCGAGCATTTATTTCGCATTTCCCGGCGCGCCCCGCGGCTCCTCATCTCCGCGGAATGCGACCCATACAATTAATGGTCAACCTCACTTCTCGTCCTTTCTATTTCGCCCGTGGATATTTTTCACATTCCTTTTCCGAATGCTGTTGATGAAAAACATGGACGAGGTTAGACTACGACGATATAAAAAAAATTACGCGATATTTACAACGCTCGTCAAATTAAAGCCAACGTTATCCTTGATTTTTAAAAAATGGTGTTATTTTACAATTACACAGAAATGTTTATTCAGCAAAATTTTATAAGGCTCTAAGTATTATCATAATACCGTTTCCCGTTGTAAAGTGGCTTTTGGGGCGCGTAGGGTTCGGGCGCCTAATGAAATTCAGAATCGCGGGGGGCGCGAGGCGCGACCGCTCGACTTCATTCGCTTTATTCCATTTAATGCTGACTGCTCCTAGCTTTTAAGAGGGGTTATCCGGCTTGCCCTTCACTAGGGATAAATAGGGATGCCACTGATACTCGGCGCGAAGATATTTATCCGGCAAATTGTTTTAATTTTCATTGTATTAATCTAATAAAGGCCCACAACGGCGCCAGATAAGCGGGAATGGATGATTTCGTAATGTATTATTTGCGCAATACGTTCAATGTGTTCATTAAGTTAATTTCTATACAAATTGCTGGGGCAGTTTATTCAATTTGAAACTATATTGATAACAAGTTATCATATTTCAAATGAAATTTAACGATTATAACCAATTTATACTGAAAAAGCAGTTACAGTTGTTTTATATTATACAACCTTAATTGAACTTCGATGGATTTTGTTACGACCAAATATATATTATATATGTATGTATATATATTGTTTGTTTATCATAAAGTATAATCATGAAAATTAGCTGATTATTCTTGTCTGTATATACCGTGAGTTTGCGAGTAAAACTTGCTACAACAACAACAACATAAAATTCAACTTTCAATTGTCAATCAGCCAAAATCGATACGGATATCAATTCCCCATCTTCCCAAATATGCAAACGCGGATCCGTGGACAGCCACGAGAGGCACAGTCTTGGGTGGTTTTTCCCTTTAGTCATTCTGCCCTAAGCCGCGCCCCCTTCATATGCACTTTAACGTTGCAATTTATTACTCGAGATCCACAGAAACAATCCTTGTTTGTGTTCCTGCATTCGGTTTCCATTAACAGGTCAGATTAATATTTCGTACGGAAATTAACATTTATTGGGGGGTGCTATTCATGAGGACGTCGGTCTGTTTGTTCGTCGACGGCGCTCGTATCGCGTGTGAAGCTTCTATCCCGGCTTTTGTGCGCGACTTAAAATGATATATTACTTGTAGTGAACATTGACGTTTCTCTAAAAGAATAGCGCGTGTCGTGTTGCCTTGTTTGGTTAGGCGAGGGAATGCAATAATGTTGTAGGATTAAGATTAGTATCGAAGCAGTGTGTGCTTTTGGGATGAGCGACGTGATGGACTTTCTTTTTGCCATTATTGGGTTTGTCAAATATTTATGGGTTCTGTTAAAGTGGTTTTTGGGTATTATTCGTTAGTGTATATCGTGTTTGTTTGATAAATGCAAAAAAATATTTCAATCTATGTCTTCTAAAAGAAATATGTACTCTTTTAAAATATTCAAAACATGAGAAAGATTTTTTATATTTTTTCTTAGTTAATACTTATGACATTAAACTTGTATATTTATTATAGGCATACAAAATAAAAATGATAAAAATGTATTTTATTATAACCTTTTCACATTAATTCCGAACAATAACAAATGTTAGAAAAATACAAAAATTAAACTCTATCCCTAACTCCGACCGTAAGTGGCGTAAAGCAAAACGAATCAAAGAGAAATAAACATAATACCCATAATTATAAGTGTATATACACTTCGTAATTTCTCACAATATCCAAGGCGTGGAGGCCTCGTGGCGCGTGGCCATAATCTGTGGGGTGCCGTTGCCATTTTAACGACGATAGCTCATATTTTTACTGTAAAGCACTGTTTCAGCTTAACAGCTTTTTGTAAATTGTTGAACTCTCAAACTTTTATAATTAATCATTGATTTTTTTTAGATTCACGCTGTATCCCGCACGCAGCTGGATAAATCGAGGGAATCTAGAGATAAGATCCTCCGTTCCTCATTTTCCGTTGAATTTTGGAGGCACTGCATGTGGAATGACAGAACTCAACGCCGCGCTTTGTCTCAAATTCAATTCAAAAACGAGGAAAAGAAAACATTAAATATTTCATTTCCTCTAGTGAAAACCAAACCCACGACATGTCGCGTTGCTTCGCCGCATTTTATTTTCAATTTAAATGGTTTATTATTATAAAAGCTACTTTACTTTTTGTTACAAATATAGCAATGTTGTGTTTGTTATCATAAAAAATGGTTATTATCCTGTTTAATTATGAATATATGTAACCATTTACAAGTTTCGTTTACAATATTTCTATATACTGCCTAACTAGATGACTTTTAGTAGTGTTTCATGTTTTATCTGGAATTTATTCGACATTAAACCTATTAAGGACGTATAAGCACCTAGTACTCGTATATGTACTCAGATCTTTTATTTTCTTGTATAGAATTTCAATTACAACAATTTCCATATTTGAAAATAGAGTCTATATTCTAGTGAATTTATTACGAAACTTACTTAATTGAAATATGTGATAGTTATATTTACTTTAACTAATATACCAGGCTTTTAAAATACAAGTCTAAGCCTTATCGACCTGATATACGAAACGAGTTATTATTATTTTTCATTTATACCGACGTAACGAAGATATCGAAAAATTATATTTAATTTGTTTCTATAATATCACTGATATGTTAAATATTGGTTTGATAATTATTATATCGTTTTCATTTCGTTTCGATTTTAAAAAATATGTGCCCATCTCATCATCATATCCACAACAACAAAAATAATTTACAAATAAAATATTTAAAAAAAAAAATGATATATTACATTTCTAAATTTCAATAAGGGGAACTAACGCCCTCTCGAATTTTCTTTCAACATCCACACTCATGTTATTGTATGATATTTTATGGCCCCGAGCGGCGTCGGCGCGATCGCGAGTGCACTTCTGTCCAAAGTGGACTTCATTATCCAGCGTATGGCGATTGTTGCCGTGACACCCTCCCGGTCCATTATAGCGTGACGCGCGACGAACACCGCTAGCCTACCGCAGCAACAATCACTCTCCTTATTTATGCCGTTGACAACCGCAACTAAACACCACACGCTGCCCCCACGTCTGCATTTTACGGCATAACGCATTAAAAACCCAACGCGACGGAGAGTATCAACCATTACGGGCCGTAGCTGTTATTACTTACAGAACAAGCGCGATAGAAATGCTTCTCAAAGTGTACAAATCCTTTGGCATAAATATTCAGAGTAGATCGTTAGACAAGCTGAAAGCATCAGTACCTACGGAAGAAGTGTTATATCAAATTTGAGCGGGCGCCGCCCACTTTACTACAAATAGGAAATCCGGCAGTGAGGAGCGGTTACGCACAGTTACACGCCTGAGACCCTCCCCCTCCCCTCCCGCTCTTCGCCGCGCTCTCCACCCCCTGCCTCCTCCTGTTCGCACCCTCCGACCCTCGACCGGGTTATGCCAATTCACTCGATTTATACACCGACAAAATTAAAAGCAATTTAAACACTGTCTCAAATCTACGCATTATTAAAACATGGGTTAGTAAATATTCGCAAACGCAACAATATAGTAGTAGAATTATATTATTATGATAAATTCGCATCGACAAACATACTTATTACTGTAATAAATGAGTATTTGCGCAGAGTAAACAGCATAAAAATGTCAGCAACATCCGTCAGTCAATCTGCCGCTTTCCAGAGAAATCGTTCATGCGGTACTTAGTAGTTCCATAAAATTGACTGTCGTATGTTGGAAAAAGGATCGAACTCAACGAACCTTTGCTAGGTTTTATTTTATCGTCTTGCTCCTTTTCCTCGTCGGAGAGCATCGTGTCGTCGTCGTCGTCCGTCTTGTTCTTGGGCTCCCACGTCATCTTGTTCTCTTTCTTGAGGCGTCGGCGGGCGTTCGCAAACCACGTGGACACTTGTGTGAGTGTCATTTTTGTGATGATAGCCAGCATAATTTTCTCTCCCTTGGTAGGATAAGGATTCTTCTTGTGCTCGTTCAGCCAGGCCTTCAGCGTGGCCGTGGACTCTCTCGTGGCGTTTTTCCGCCTGGCTGCTAAATCGTACCCAGCACCATATCTGTTGACAAACAAAACTTTATCCACATACCTAAAAATTTACGCTTCTGGCCTTGCACACATTCGCAAATTAAAAAAAATACACTGTGAGCCGCAATTTTCGATATCATTTAGATAATTAAATTGTATTTTGGAATAAAATGGCACACCACTGCTTATAAAGTAGGTGAGTAACGATTATGGACAGCATAAAAATCCTTTAAAGTTTTAAAAGGGAGAAAAGCAGAAACGCCGCTAATATACGAAACGTTCCGACGGTTTCCATTTAACAAACATTTAGAGTTGATAAAAAAGTACATCGAAACGTTCGCGTTCAAAAAGAGGACTTTTCAATTCGTAACAGATAGGCATTTCATTTGTGGCGATAGATAACCTCGCAGCAGAAATAAAGCTGACTGTGTAGCGTGGAGAGCCGTTTTTAAGATCCCGCTTCCATTTGCATCCGTATTCAGAGAGTAATTGTGGCGAAATCATTCCCCTAGGCAGTGTACCTGACTTCGATTTTCTCGACATGACAAAGGCGCGGTCTAAAGGGCCCAATAAATAGGTTCCGCGCGTGAAAATAGTTAAAAAATGGTCCCGGATCGTTCCGTGTTCACGCAAGTTGCCAACCTGCGCGGTGGTTGCAAGGTCGAATATTCGATAGCGACGATCGACGTTTTTGTACGTGATGCGAATAAGATCTGCGACTGAAATCATTTGTTGGTGTTGGTGCTTTGATTTAGTACTGCGACAGCTATTAAATAGACATCCGCGTAAATAAGCACAAATGGAGCGAGAACATAAACTATTGGTATATACACTTCTCACAACACTTGTTAGCACTTGAAAGTGTAAGTGTAAATAAATAAAAACAAATGAAAAAGATAACGCTATCCAGTGGGGCGGGATTTTGCACCTCGTTGCACCAGGGCGTTGCGCGTTGCAGCGCAAGCGTGGGTAGTGTATGGGCGTAAGTACACGATCGATAGACGCCATCTTGGACACCGCTTACGGGCGGCGAGATCGAATTTCAAAAAACTTATTAAAATCACGACTAACCGCCTTATTATAATTAATATTAACATTGAATGGGTGTTCGTTTTTTTATATTATTTTTCTTATTAAGTTGGCAAGCGTCACTCGAGGAGTGTTCGAGGAGTGTCGCACATAAATAAAACAGTGGTGCCAACACAAAATAAAATTAAAAAAGACCATTGAACCAAAAACACATGAGCGTATTAATGTATTTGACAAAGGCGTATCCACACAAAGCCGCTAAAACCGAAGCGCTCTAGTTTTACACGAATAAGCTCTTCGGAAATGTACGGCAAGCGAAGACAGCGGTTGAAATGTGAAATACACCGCTTTGCACTAAACGGCTGTACTCTATGAAATTGGGTGTCAGCGCTTTAAGCGGCTAAGAGGTACGATAAGCCCTCTAATTAATTTAGGCAGGCCACTCGCTCCTTTCAATACCAGTAAACGACGTAACCGCCGCTAAAGAGTAAACAAACGATTTTTCACGTCGTTGTGAATTATTTCCGTAAAAATATGGCGTTTCCAGTTGAATTGTCGTTTTTGTTTTAATTAAGAGGCTTTTAAGAAATAGGATTGGGTAAACTTTTTTTTATTGGTAGTAGATATATATATTTAAAATTAAAGACATTTCGTTATATCAACGTCCGTAAGTGATAAGTATGATGTATTATAAAAAACATGAAATTGATATTTTTAAGAGTACTTAAAATATTTTCCACAAAATATTATATTATTTCTATAGGTTGGTACATTGTTTTTACATAACATTATAGTTACTAAACTTATGTATTTAGATTACATGGTTTAAAATTGTACTAGATTCTTCCTAAAACCGTAAAGATTGATCATTTTAAGAAATTATAAACTAAAAATACCTACAAAATGGTATAAAATAATCAAATTTTTCACATCACAAAAAATATATTTCCTAGAATATTTCTAATTCGTACGAACTGGTGTTTCATATTCATAGCAATTAAAATGAAAAGATGTAAAATTTATAATGTCCACGCAGATTTTTATCGCGGCATGGTTTTGATAAAACACAGTAACTACTATGTGAAAATCCTATATATATAATTCTATTTGACTGACATAATTATTTTTATATATTGACTAGGAGCCCGCTTGCGGCTTCGCCCGCTTTCAGTACAGAACTAATCTAGATTATTTTCGTAATCTAATAATGTTATGAGTAATTAAATAAAAAAAAACAATATTTATACATTAAAAACTGAAATTTCGGCCAATTCAATAAAATAACTATTTTACAGCAATTTATGAAACAAAATACTTTATATTAATATATCTTTTAATCAAAAAAAACATTAAATGTTTAGAAGTTTGCCAAAATACAATAGTGAAATCTTCATTTAAATCAATTAAGTAGTTTCTTAGATTAGAGTGCAAAAACACACAGACAAAAAAGAGACACTGATCAGTTTTGTTTTATTATAAGTATATATTCACATTAGTATAATATAAAGTGTTGGATCACTACAAAGTTTATAAAGAACTATTAAATAAAACAAATATGGCAGTTTAAACAACCCGTGTGAATTGCAAATGTATTGTAATTTATAGTGTAATTTACGTACTTTAAATACATATGAAATGTTAATGAACTGATCAAATAATAAAAAAAAAACTGTAATTAAACCAAGAAACAGTTATACAAAATTATAATCTTAAAATTGTATCTCATTCGAAAAAAAAACGTACCTACTAAGGAAAAAGTAGTAGTACTTTTTACATTGTTGAATAGCATGTTTCACACATTTACTTCTTAAATAACACAACATTACGACAAAAATAAATTTATTTATTTTACACAGCAAAACGCTAAAATCACCTTTGAGCAAGCAAAAAAAAATGGAGTATGGAGTGTAGTACCTAATAGGTATTTGAAAACGGCTGCGGTCGGGCGGGCGGTACAAGCGTACATATTGAAGTACGCTCAATCCTGTATCAGTTTCTGCCTGGGGCTTGCGGCCTACGTGCCCCCTGTATGGCGCACATTGCAGGAGGTTGTTCAGCCCCCACCCCCACCCCTGGGGGTCGGCTTAGAATTAGGAATCGTAACACCGAACGATTTACATCGACGATTATTTGATTATTCCCAAGTACCGAAACGAGCCGCATCGTATTTTCAATGATTGTGAAAGCTGGCTTAGTCGGTTTGTATTGTTTTAGAACTATCATTGATTTTCTATAATTTTGTTGTTTTTTTTTTTTTAGTTTTCATAAACTAGTAGATCTTTGGAAATATATATTAAAGAAAGCGTACAAATATTTCTTCATTACATTCTCTGCTATTATATGGCTGAGAAATTTGCGATATAAATATATTATATTATATATTTAGTATACAATTATAACAGAAGTCCTTGCATCTGTAGTCAGAATTCGATTTTAATCATATATCAATTATTTCCACCGTAATTGAGCTCACCTAATGAATACGGTAAAGCGTCTATCAAAACTTCCCCAAACTTCCCAAAGAAATAATATAGAAATAACCATTAAGAAAGAACTGTTCCCGTCAGTTGAACCACTTATTTATATTTAAAGTCAATTGAGCGTCGTTAAAATAAAAAAAAGAACCGTCGCATTTAGAACCGCCAGTTAGCTTTATTCGGTTTATTTAAAATGTAACAACCCAAATCGTTATACAAATAACGCTGGAGCTCCCGGCGTTGTGATTTCCTGCTTATTTTGAACCCAATGGTGCGGTACGAGTACTCCTTAGTCTCGTTTCTCTAATTTTTGTACGGGAATTGTTAAAAATAGATGCGTAATTTTTCATTTCGACGCGGCGGGCGTGGTGGTACAGGCTGTACTAAATAACGAGTCTGCGTCGACTCTACCTTCGTACTGTTTTCCACTTTTATTTACACCCTTGTAACTTATTGTCTAATATTTTATAGCTCTCACAATGATTTGCTTTTATTAATGTATAATAATTTTATTTGCGTGTAAGGTTGTTTGGAAATGAATGAATATGGGTTTTTTTTTGTCTGTCCCCTGTGTTCTGTCTTTTTGATTTGTTTTAATGTTTTTTTCTAGCTACACGCTGTATCTCGCATATAGCAGGGAAGACAAAGGTAACCTAATGTTAAGACACTTCCATCCAATAGCTTCCACTGAATTTTTGAGGCGTGCTAAGGGGCGGAACTCAATGTCGCGCTTTTGTCTTGGATCAAAGAAATGAAAATATTAATAAAAAAATATTAAACATTTTTTAAAGTGTTATTCCACACTTAGGAATACTTTCTAAATAAGTAAAAAACATATTTTTCCAAGTGGGGATCGAACCCACAACCATCACATTCACACGCTTGTACTTTTGACTTTTAGTAATTTATTTTATATTAGATAATAAACACAGATAAATAATATATTTTTACCACGTTGTTTAAATCGAAAAAATAGTTTCTATCCTGGCTTTATTAATAACATATTAATCATAACATATTAACAACACATCAGAAACACCCTATATAACTAGACAATTGTCGTGCCACTATATCAGATATTTCCGTATACTATAGCTATCTTTTTTATGCTCAAAAACCGAGTCCCTTCTTATTATTTTTAGATGCCCGCCCGCCATATATTACACGTAGGCTGAATTGTCAGCATAACTTCGCTTTGATGTGCCATGATTTGTTTTTATTTGGAGACAGTTCCAGTCTGATTCATGGTTGAAAATATTTCCAGGCTCACTTGGCGTTTAATTGATGTTCACATAATACCATGTTATGACAGTTTGGAGTTCGATTTTGTTTATTGTTTATTTTTTTCGTCATATATCAAGTTGTGTTGTGAAGTATATTAATTTGGTATCTGTTGATAGTTTCGTACTGGTATAGAATGTTTCCTTAGTTATTAGAATTATTTAATATCAAATCGTTTTAGTATTTGATTTCGGATATAAAATATGAAGATATTGTCTTAAAAAAACATACATTCCTTCCTTATATGTTATAAATTCAATTAAATTAGTTTCACGCTGTTCCCGCATACAGCAGGGTAGGCAGGGGAACCTAGTGCTACACTCCGTTCCACACTTTCCGCCGAATTTTACTAGACATTGCGTGTTGAGGGGCGGAACTCAACGACGGGCCTTATTGCCAGAACAAAGAAATATTAATAAACAATAATACATTCTCTCGAGTGAGGATCGAATCCACAACCGTCGCGTTACAATCCCACTCTTGTGCGTCTGCGCCACAACGGCCTCATATGTTACCTATATCTATAATAAACCTACACTGTCACGCTAATTCGCTCGTCCTATTTCAAAAACTAAATCTCCTGAAACTCAAGTCAGTTTACATGAAAACTCATTTAATGGTTCCCCTCAAGTAATAGAGCTCTCACCCAATCTTCCAACCCCCATCCCACGTGAAAGTTTCTCCATGCTCCATACAAGGTGTTCTAAATCTAACACTGTAACATAATCATATACATCTGTACTATTAGTTGTGCTAGAATTATGAATTTTGATTTATGATATGTTAAAATATGTATTTCGGACAATGTTATTAAATTAAACTTAACAAAAAGAAATATCATATTGAATAACGTAATGATGCGGTGTATAATCTTTCTTTATGGTTCTTCGGCCTAATTGATGAATAACTGACATACTCTTTTTATTCAGCTTCTCGCTGTATCTCGCATGTAGCAGGATAGGCAGTGGGAATCTAGTGTTAAGACACTCCGCTCCCCATTTTCTGTCGAATTCTGTAGGCATTGCAAGGCGGTAGACGCTGCGATTAGCACCAGAGGTCAAGAAATGAAAATATTAAATATTTGATTTCTTGGAGTGGGTATCGAACTCATAACCTGTTGCGCTTACAGTCTTACACTTGTGCCCCTGCGCCACGACTGGCTAATTACGGATACTTTTCTTTAAATATATATTTTAAGGCATTTGGAGTTATGAAAATAATTAATAGAAATTTACTGCTTTTCAAGAAACATGATCATACGTCGAGACGACACATTGAAGGTTCCGATTAAGTAACACAATTTAATCCATATTATAACAATCACATAAAATTATATCAATTTTTTTATTATTTTTAATAATATTTATGAATATTATAGAATAAGGTACATTAAAATCATTATTAATAGGTTTGCAGAAACTGAAAAAAATATCTGCCGTCGTGTTTCGAAGAAAATCTGAATTAATGAGCGTAGCGCCAAAGACTTGTCTCTTTCACACTATTCACCATCAGTGAGAGTGCGAAAGAGATAAGGAGCTGGAGACCGTGCACGCAAAGTCAAACTTGCGTGTTGAGAGCCTTTAATTTGAAAGATTATATTACTTTCTATCTTTGCAAGGACGTTTTTTTAGAATAAATTGGAAGACGCATAAAGATTCAATAGTATTTATTTTTTGTCTATATTAATAAGCCGTTTCAAAACTATAGTTTCAATTTTATTATTATTATTATTAGCTTCACGCTGTATCCCGCACACAGCAGGGTAGGCAGAGGGAACCTAGTGTTAAGACACTCCGTTCCCCACTTTTTGCCGAATTCTGGAGCCATTGCGTGTTGAGTGGCAGAACTCAGCGCCGCGCTTAACCTCGACACCAGAGCGAAGAAATGGAAATATAAATTTAAGTAAATATTTCATCTCCTCGAGTGGGGATCGAACCCACAACCGGTCGGTTTTGCAGTCACACCTCGTGCCGCTGCGCCACGACCGGCCTCATATAGTTTCAATGATTTACTTAAAATGTTTAAACACGTCAATACAAGGTAATTTACAATTTTTTTTTAGCGGGGTTGCTAGAGAGAACGGTCCCTCCTTCTTCTTTTGCCTCGTCGACTGTCATCTATCTTATCATATATACCCTCCAGAGAGTCCTCACGCTTTTTACGTGACATTCCTCCAGTATCATCGATACTGTGTTCACGAAATTGATGGAGACTGAAAGGATTATGGAACTCAAAAATAATAGTATTTTCATTTTAACTTAAATACGTTTCTCTATTATTATAGGGACTAGCCAAGCCTACACGACTGGCATAGTCGTGTCTCAGGGTCTCACAAAGTTGTGTCTATTAACATGACAGGTTGTAAGTTCGTTTCCCTCACGAGAAAATGAAATATTTAATATTTCCATTTCCTCGCTCCAGCAACGAGGCAGAGCTCGGCGTTAGGTTCAGCCACTCTGTACGCAATGCTTTTACAAATGGGCGGTAAGTGGGAAACGGGAGTATCTTGATGAGAACAATGTCTAAACATTAGGGTCACAGGTTCCCTCTGCCTACCCTGCTTTATACACGATACTGCGTAAAGCTAAAAATAATAATAAAATACATACTTTAGAAGTTCCGTAATTATAGTAACAATTGCCAATTAGTACGAACTAAATCAATATCATAGATTAGGTACTTACGTTTGAAAATATTATTAGGAAATCATATACATACATATGTAGTATTTACAAGTAGCCGCCTGTAACTTTTTATAAAGAATAAATTCCATCTTTAACCGTTCACGAAAGAATTTCGATAATTTTTTTTTGTGTTCTAGTTCTACGTAAATAATACCAAACGATAAGTTATTTACTAATTTTGCTTTCGTGTTCTTATAGCATTATCATTTTAAAGATATATTGAAAACTACAGTTGCAACCAATTCAATAAAACTTTTATTTTGTAGTATGTTTTGACGAACAAAATAATTTATATTGATATAACTTTTTATTTTGACCGACTGAAATAATGTAAGTATTAAACGTAAAGGGAAGTTTGCCAAAATACAAAAGTGATAACTGCATACAAATTGGTTAAGTCGTTTCTGATATTAGCCTGCACAACTTCACAGACAAACAAATAAACAGAAAAGAATATGTTGTTTTGGGCTCTATTACATTGATAAATGCCTCCAATAACAGATTTTCTCATATATCTTCCTTATACAGATAGATATAGATACGTCGTAAGGTGTCGTACAAATCTACTGTGATTTCCACAATGATAATAATACGTATACAACACATCATATTTATTAATTAATTTGCCAATTAACACTATCCATATACAATTTAAAAAGTCCAACGTATATTTTAATATCAACATATCACCTAACAATTTCGCTTAACTCCCATAAAAATCTATAATAAAACATAATAAATAAAAATAAGCCCATAATATCCATACATTTAATATAAAATCATCAAATTATCTTGAAAATTGTGACTCAAAAACCAAACGCATACGCATTAAGACGCCTTTCGCAAAGCGTGTCGCTGGCTGAGCTTGGGGGTGTAAAGCTTAACTTACCCGTACGCAGCTAGCGTCGGATCGTAGGGGTAGTACCCCCCCGACGGCTGTAGCCCAGCTGATGTCCAGGCCGACATTTCTCCGCTACCCTCCTTCAATGCGTAGGGGTTACTCTGAAAAGCAAGATTTTAGTATTAGCACAACTTAATACTGTTATACGTTTAAATTAATTTGTTGATGGGTAGATTTATATGGGATTTCGAAGGGAATGTATTAATTATTAAGTTGCTTAAGTTGTTAGGTGTGTATTTTTTATATCGATGGACAGAAAGTTGAAGCTACAGTACAAATAAAATTTGGTGCAACGAAATACATTTCATGACATAGATGATGCTGTTGTGATATATCAGCATGCTTAGGTTGTGGGTTCAAGTACAATTTGGGGAAATATTTTTATTTAAAGTATAATAATTATAGACAGATCCTTTCTGATAAGCACAGACTTCACCACCCAATTAACAATATATCTAGAAAAATGAGCGAAAATTGGAGCACCACGTAATGTCTCACTAAGGTTTGTGACTTAACACTGTACGTAAAAGACATATGTAGGTTTAAAACAAACTAACTTTAAAATTATGTTTTAAACTATATAGATATATATAGATCACTATCTGATGCATTAATTTTTAAACGATTTCTGTAAATTAAGAAGCTTCTCAATTTGATTTTGAAAGCAACACGCGGCAATTTCATTACGTATTTATAACAATATAAAAAAAATCGTTATAAATATATTAAACAACATAAGCTATTTAAACAATGTTTGTACTTATATTTATACTAAAATTAAACAACAATTTAAACGTTTTAAAAGCGACGACGCGTATTATATGAATCACAACAAGCAATGGCCTACAAATGTGTCTCGAATTTAATTAAAGCTAACTCAATAGACGGATAAACTCGACAACAATAACCCTCCCAGGAGTACCGACATATCACTAGCGGATTTGCATAATGTATGGACCTCCGAGTGACTGGGGAGGGAAACTATTAAGTTCCTCGCCCTCACGTGATAACTATTTAACCAACGAGGGTAGCTTTATATTTGTTATACAACACTTTGGCAAATGCATATTAATAATATAGTTAGTTATACTTTATATTATTTCAAAGGAAACTTGGGCTAAAACTCTAGCCGAAAGAATATTTATCGAATATTTTCTAGTTTTCTTTTCTATTTTTATTTCTATTTTCTTACTCTATCTTTCTGTTATATATTTTCTATCATGTTTCTAGATCAATAAAAAAAATCTACTTTACTTTCTTCTTGTCACTATACTTAAGAAGAGATCAAAAAATTTATATCAGTACCAGTATCCAATAACATATATCAGTTCTTATTTTTCAAAAAAAATTATAGCAAAATTACCTCTTTTTTTAAATTAACTCAAAACTAAACAAATAAAAACATATCAACACAAAAAGACAGATAAATGAATTGTGGATATATATCTCATAAAATGATAATCCGAACGGCAAAAAGGTCCCTAGGCCTTAAGGCACCCTACACTATCTGTATCTGCATGCATTAAGAGCAACTAAATTAAGAGTGTGAATGATTTGCCCCAAAGCTTCCCTCGTGTCAGGCCCCCTGCTGTATAGAGGCTGCATATGCAACAGTGTTCGCGATAACCGAGACCCCTTGAGACCATTAGGTTCACCCTTGCCGCGATCATTTTATGTTTATAGAGAAAAATCTATATGGAAATTGTAGTTTTCTTTTAAAAAAATTCTAAATAAGTCTAAAAAAATTACAGTGTAGTTTTAACATTACTTTCGACATTATTTATAAAGCAAAGTGAACGCGGAAGGTTGTGTGTTCGATTTCCACTAGATGAAATGAAATATTTAGTAGTTTCATTTCTTCGCTCTAGTGTAGACATAAAGAGCGGCGTTAAGTTCCGCCACTCAACACTCATTGCCTCAAAAATTTGGAATGGATTGGTTTAACCGTAGGTTCCCTCTGCCTACCCTGCCGTGTGCGGGATACACCTAGCGACGCTAAAAATGAATATTTTAAAATATATTAAATAACATGAACATAGCTTTCACTACATTAACGCATAACATTTGCATTTTCAACATTACTGGGAATACGACTTAACATATAATATACATAATAACTTAATTGATAGCCAGCAGTTCGCTTGCTGGCGACAAATTGATAGCAATTACATTGTTAAATAACTATGTTGAGTGTCCTGTCATATATTTAGATGAAGATATATATATATATATTTATATATATATATATATATATATATATATATATATATATATATATATATATATATATATATATATATATATCTTCATCAAAGAAAATCAAACTAGAAATAACTTTTGTTGTTTGTTTCAACAAGTTATTATTATAAATGCCAGCAGTGTCTAAAGGATCCGGGAAATGTCTTCAATTAAAGATTTAATTAAAAGATTTATGAATTGTATATGTAAATAATAATTTCGGAGCAGATGTTGATTATAATAAACCCATTTATGTTATAGTTTTTAATAAAAAAATAAATAAAAATCAGTTTAACACTGTATCCCGCACACAGCAGGGAAGGCAGAGAGAATCTATTGTTAAGACACTCCGTTCCCCACATTGTGTCAGTGTTCTAGTTTATCGTAATACAAATATCATTCTAAATTTTCTTTAACAAAATACATGATTTAAATCACTTCAGTTGTTAATGAATCAGCACCTACAATCAGGTTTGAGCAATGCTTCAGCCGTTCAAATCGACTTTAGTATAACGTCAATTAACCAAAGCCAAAACATGAAGTACAAATAATTCTATAGGCAGCTAACAACGATATGAGTAATGGCTAAACGCATATTATCTTCTAAACCATGTTGGATTATATAAAGTTCATTAGTCAAAAACAATGGCAACCTCCATCGTGGAGCAGTTCTGGTTTCAATCTGGATTCCATGGTACGAGGAGTCAAATCTTATTAATGATAATAATAATTAATAAATAAATAATATAAAACTTTTTGCTTTGTTCTCCTAGTCCACACATTGCATTATCAAATTTTACTAATGTTAAAAATTCCTTTTAAATATTCAGATACTATGAATAAATAATGAAATATAGCAATATATACCAATAGCTATAGATGTTATTATGTTAATATCCGAGTTACTTGTTAAAGTAAACTTTATCTCTATTTATTTCGAATAGGTACCTACATTTATACTTATGCAAATGTTTCCCTCACATTCGGAAGGTACACACAAATCGCAACGACTGTGGGCTCGATCTCCACTCAGAAGTATAAACGAGAAGATCGAACGATAGTAAGAAGACAAAGTGGAACGATAAGTTCCGCCACATCTCGAAAATTGAGGGAACCAGACACTGAATGTCTCGAAAATTGAGGGGAACAGACACTGACAAATCTTGACAAGCGATTCCCTCTGCACACATTGTTATATACGGGATATAACGTGAAACTAAAAGAAACGGACATTAAAAAGACAATATAGGATCTGAATTCATAACCACAGAAGTGGGTAAATGGTATTAGCATACATTTACACCACATTAAGACGTCCATTCAATGCAAAGTAAGAATAGTAGTTTAATTCAATTGGTTTTTTCCTTCCTCAGTTAGTAACGATATACACGCGCCAAGATAGAGGAAAGTGTGTAAAAAGCTACATACCACTGCTCTTATAAGTTGGTTATTTAACGCTGTTAATTAATGATTGAATCAGATTGATTTATAATTAGTATAGCACTTATAACCCATAAACGGCTTACTTTTTGCCAGTACTGCAACTCTATGCCTAACAAGATTTTAATTAGATTATGAAGTTTTTATATTATAGGTATGAAACATAGATAAAGAGTTCGATTTCTGATATAATAAAAGTCGAAAAACTTTATTTTATTTAGTTGTTCGTTTGTCTACGTCAACTATATTTTTACATTATTTGAATAGAAACGTTAAAAGTTAGCTATATAAGAACAACATAAAAAGTAATAAATAAATAATTAAAATAACTTAATTTTAAAAAATATATTTATGACACAACCCTGTGACAAATAAGAGACGGATGGACGAATGTCAGAGGCTTAATAATAGGGTCCCCTAGCGGCCTGGGATAAAGGACCCTAAAAAGGCAACACTCCTACAACAACAAAATCACTGATCATATTAGAATGGAGACACATTCAATTCACATCCAAATTCGTTAAATTTCATTGCATTATAAAAAAAGAAATAGTGATAAAACACTTCTCTAGTTCTATCATTTATACAAGTAAAATATTAGATTTCAAAATTATATTTTTTTCAACTCCCAAATATTCATAACATAGTATATAAAACATTCTCTCTATCTTGTTTCAAGTATAAATTTTACTCACTTGAACTCTAGTTTTAAGCATACTTTTTATTGAAAAAATAATAAAAAAATACATTTCATGAAATTTCATGAAGAGATTTCATACAAATTCTATTTAATGTTAGTGTAATATCAACGTGGGATCTATTTGTCGTCCCGCATACATCTAGACGATATTCTAACGCCTCTATATCGTTCACCTGGGAAATACGTACTCTGTCAACATGTCACAGTAAAAATTCCCATATATTGTTTTTTTTTTGTACAAAATTGGAATACTAATAAAACAAGTCTCTTGATCTAAGTCTAGTGGTTGCTTCATGTGGGTGCTCTGCCCTCTAATTTCTGCAATTATGACGATTAAATGTTCAAAGGACATTAAATGTAGCCTCGTCAGAGAATATATTTTTTTTATTTTAAAATCAACAGCAAACGCGTACATTTTGACTTCATAAGTAGGTTTTATTTCATGATACAGTTGCAATTTTTAGACGCCCAACTTTACTTAAGTTGGGCGTCTAAAAATTTTTACGTAACCTCTGGCTACGAACTTCGAACACACGAAATACCTATTTGTTCAACATTATCTTCAGAAGTTGTAGGTCAACCTGATGATCTAACAAAAAAACAGTAGGTATTACTCAAGGTCAAGCAATTTCAACTGCAGCCTATCTTGGAGATTAATTAAATCAAAAAAGACAAACTTAAATTATGCATTTCTTTTTGTACAGATTCGAGAACACATAAAAACTAGAGTCCTTGTTCCAATTCCAAATTCCAAACTCAGTATTATGTTTGAAAAATTGAAATTGAAATGAAAAACGAATGTAATAAAGCTCTTCTATATAGCGCTATAGACCAACAACAACTTATTTATTGTTATTGAAATGTACTAAACCGGCTGTATAGTATTTCTTTCGTAAACAAGGATAGCATATACCTTTCACGTCTAAGTTTGTTTACGAATATTATATAACCAAAGACAAATTGACATATTTTAATATCTTCGAGCACTTCTAGCTGTGAATAGACAAGAACATTTACCAAAATTACATTAGTACATTTTTTTACTAAGATTTGAAACTGTCAACCAAACATAAACAAAGTCAACCAAAACCAAGTCAACCCATACAAACAAAACAAAACATTATTAGTATAGATTAGGCGTTGGCAATGATGAAAAATGTTGGCTTTCCGATTTTGTGGCTGCGTCATTTATATCTATCATTTCACCCTAAGCCGGTGACAAATTTGCAACTCTTTTGCGGGTCTTAATAAAAACAGCTCCATGGTTGTGACGCTGACTGCTTCTAACAGTGAGGGATGGCCAGAGAAGTCAATGCTTGTTGTAACATTGTTACAATTGGTTTAGTATTAATAATTTAGACTTGGTTTCGTTTTCTTATTTAGTGTTGGTGAGATTGAAGTGGTAGGCTAAAATAATATTTGTAATGAATATATACCTTTTAAAAATAAAATTTAAGAATGTTAAAATAATTATTTTTTATTCATAATTAAATTAATTTTAGTTATAAAATTAATAAGATCGAATATAATTATTTATTAAAATATTACCGGAACTATTTATCTAAACTGAAACTAAGTTTATTTTCACATATCTCCCAAATAAAGTAAAGTATGCAGAATAAGCAAAGTGTTCGAGACTTTGTGTGTTTATTGGGGGGTCCAAAATTAAATTAGGTTCGTTGGCCATTTAAAAGAATTGTGATTTATAAAAATACAAATCGACATTAAAGAATAACAATAAAAAATATAATTTTTGAGTCAGGACGCAATGAAGCAATCAAAGCAATAATCGTTAATACATTTATGACACAGGTTCTAGTACCAGCGATTCATCTCATTTCAACAACTCGATTAAAATATGCAATTAAATTTATGTATCTTAACTATACTATACTTATCTCGTAAAACTACTTTACCTTTAAAAGTTGTAATTGTCTATATTGATATGAAAAATTACAAATTACGTTCGCTGGTTTATTTGAGTTTGTACCTAAAAATTGCATTAAATTGGAACATTTTTTGTATTTTGTTCCTAATTAAAATAAACCGATTGCAGTTCAAGACTAGTATACTGTACACAGAAAGTCTTCTATTTTAATTATTAATTTCTAATAAGGCCAGTCGTGGGGCAGCGGCACGAAGTGTGACTCTAAAACCGACTGGTTGTGGGTTCGATCACCACTCGAGGAGATGAAATATTTACGTAAATTAATATTTCCATTTCGTCGCTCTAGTATCGAGGCTAAGCGCGGCGTTGAGTTCTGCCACTCAACACGCAATGCCTTCAGAATTCGACAGAAAGTGGGGAACGGAGTGTCTCAACCCTAGATTCCCTCTACCTAACCTGCTTAATTTCTAATAATTATTACAATTTTGCACTAAAATAAAAACCAGACTTAAATTTTAAGATTAAAGCAACCACATTTACGTACAACAACGCCGTAAAATTGTCAAAAGTAACCATTAATTTGAATTTTACCATCTATTAATGACCTATAAAGGAACTCTACCCATTTAACACTCACAGCCAAACTTTATTAACCCTTGGAACATCCCCTACTCCGTGACTCCGCATCTAACAACATTTCAATCAATTTTGGCCAGTTCTCGTTCGCGTCAAGTCATTACAACGTCGTATAAACAGGGGGATCGGCCTATTAGAGTTATTCGAGCGTCACTACATCTGTATAGAGGTTTTAGTAAAACTATGGGTTAGGCTATGTGGAAAATTGTAAATTAATGTGTAACTTTTTTTCCAATTTCACGCTGTATCCCGTATGTAGCGGGGTAGGCAGAGGGAGAGCTTAGTGTTAAGAAATCGCGCTCCATACTTTTCGCCGAATTCTGGAGGAATTGGGTGTCGAGTGGCGGAACTCCACGCCACGTTTTGCCTTTACCAGATTGAACAACATAAAAACTTTGTAGTTTTACAAACCTTACTGTTTTGAGTCCAAGCACAAGCGTGTGACGGACAGTAACCGAGGCAGGTTTGGCTCCCACGAGAAACGGAAGTGTCTAAATGGGAACGGAACGTCTTAACATAAGGTTCCCAGGTTCTCTCTGTCTACGCTGCACACCGTGAAGCTAAAAAAACCTATATATAGATATTACAAGGAATGAACTGTATATACCAAACAATCAGAGACCCTCTCAAAACGGTCCAGACCAAAATTGCGTAACTAGAGAATCATTGGATTAAGGTGATAAGTTGTTTAACAGTCCATAAACCACCCCAGCAAGCGCCGAGGCGCCGCGCAGTCCGCCGCTCTGCCAAATGTGGGCCACCCATCTTCTAGCTGGCAATCCTAGCAGAGCTTAACCGTTCAACATTTTCAGCCTCATAAACTGTAAAATGAAGGCTTTGGTGTTGCCAAATACTGTAGATTTGGGGTTTATTTGATCTCATTCGTTTCATGGGGAGGCATTTAAGTTGTGTGTTATATTTATTTTTATTTTACATGTTAGGGTTCGATTTAGATTTATATTTATTTTAAGTTTATATTTTGTTTTAAGTTTAAAAAAAGATAAAAAATGTAAAAAAAATACCATGCAAGTAAGTATATTTGCTAAATAATAGAATATCTTTTTGTTGTTTTATATTGAGATTAAAAGATAGCTCTCAAGGACACGACGAAAAAAATTAAATGAAAATAAAAAAAAGATGAATATATAGGTATGTCACCAGAAAGTTAATGTGTGGATAATAGAAATGTTCACTTAAATAATGTTAAATATTTATAACAAGAATTAAAACATTGAAGTTAATATTTTTAATTTCAAATAAAACGCTGTCACATTATCAAGGATCCCCGAATTGGTTACAAACGTCATACTTGGTAGCATTTGCGTAAAACTCCGCAAATTTTTATCACTATATAAATCATACTCTATGTTAATCTAAGCTCGTATATATTATATTGTTTCTAATATTTAGTATAGTTGGTGGTAATAAATTCTAAAAAAAAAAAATACAACTTCACGTTTTGTCCCGGGTCCCCAGCAGGTTAGGCAGAGTGAGTCTAGTTCTTAGAGAGTCCCCCCCCCCCAGTCTCTAAGAACTAGGTTCTTTATTCCTTTCTTTCAATGAAAATAAAAAAATATAATAACTAATCCAGAGTAGGTGGAGATCGAACTCACAACCGTCGTCGTCCTATATAACCAGGAAAAATACCTGTATTTATTTCATGACAAAAAAAGATAAAATAAGTAAATTTTATGTTTATTTCCATGTGATAAGACTAAGAATATTATATTATAATATTTTATTATAAAATAAAACAATCCTACAAATTTCCATAATAAAACAGATATACGAACTCACGTAAAAATGAATTACTGTGAACTTACAAACTTCCCATAACCGTTTGAAGCGGTAAGTGCCTTCTAACTAAAAAGTATTGTATTATTCATAGTATAAAATAATAACGTTCTCGCAAGCGAAATCTGAAAGTGAATTGTGGCCAAGTGAATAAAAAAATGCCTCAAAATGTATAAAAGGGAACACAAACGCGCGTCACTTTACGCCGGCGATGACGCAACGGTAGCCGTTACAGTAACATCTATTGTTGCTGTAGTAGAGTGCAGATTCGCGGCACGAGGGGTGGAGAGCCAAGTTCAATAAAAGTTTCCCCTAAATAAGCTATTAAATGTGCGTCAACGAGGCTCGCTCCGTAGGTATTTACCAATTATATATTTGCGGGGCCAGTTTTATTTTACGTTTTATTTAACTTTTATACCGTTACGTCAATTTCATGGGTATCAAGGAATCGCTAGATTGTGATTTAAACGGAATTGCTCATTTTCCACTCGAGTCGCAATATCGATTTGGTGGCGATATTATTTTATTATGCGTGATATTGTATTCGTTCGAGTAGGTTTTTTAACGAGTTTAAGCTGAACGGCGCCCGACGATTAAGTTGTTTGCTTTGTGTCGTTAGTTGTATTGGTTTCTGTTCATTTAATATGCAAATGTATAATGTTGTTATTTTTAATCATTTCATATGTTTATAGTATATATACAACTAACCGTTAAGTCACGTTAACTATGTTTTAGCATGTTTTAAAAAAATATACAATTTTTATTGGCGCTTCCTCCTTATATTCTATCAATGAGATTTAGTAGTAGGGTATTAAGTAGATACTAAATCTCATTGAGTACAATGCAGTTTTAATGTGATCGCAGTTACATATAGGTACGCTTTCTATATATTTCAATTAGAAATCAAAAACATTATAAAAGAAATTTCAAAATAAAACATATCGAAATTATATTACTAACCAAAACATACAATCAAAATCGTAAATAACTATAGTAAACAAGGATTAAACTTAAATTAGAGTTGAGGGCGCGGTCAGGCTTACAGCCGAAACCAAATGATAGCCGATCGTAAATGCAATAATATCAATTAGACAGACGAGTCCGATACCACGTTAATTAAGGGAACAAACAGATTCCCTTTGATGATATTGCAGGGGGTGGTCCATACAGCCTCCGTAATTGATTCGTCACGGACGCCACACTTTCATCTCTATCAGCCCCACACCTTTAAAAGTCAAATTCTAGCCGCAAATTAATGTTTCGATGAATCGGAAAACCACTCCTTAGACATTTTTTAGCGTCACGCTGTATTCCGTGCACAGCAGGTTAGGCAGAGGAACCTAGCATTTAGAGACACCCTTCCCCATTTCCCGCCAAATTCTGGAGGCATTGCGTATTGAGTCGCGGAGTTCAACACCGGATCGAAGAAATGAAAATAATAAACATTTATTTTCATCGAATCCACAGCCTGTCGTGTTTACGGTCACATTTTCTACGCCTGCGCCACGACTGGCTGACTGTAATAATTTAAGCTTTTTTAATGTAATATATTTATTTGCAACATTAAGGGATGTTTAGAGTAATAAATATATTATAAATGACTCGTATAAATATTTTAATTGTAGAGCGAGGTGTCAGTGATAATGGTCGCGGGGGGCGAACAATGCTCCCTGGACGCTTTGTCAGTCCTCTGTCTGTGACATCTGTCCAAAATGTTACAATAAGCAAAAAATTTTTTCAACTAACTGTTATTTTGAACTGAATGTCTCTATTGGTAACGTCGTTAGCTAAACCTCGGTGGTCCAGAATTCAATTATGCTGTCACAATATTATAAGCGGCGATATATTTTTTTCTTTTTGAAAGTAAGCTGGAGTGTTATTGTCGTTTATTGTTGTATAATGCGTATATTTTTTGAATGTAGCTCTATAATAGATTTGTCAGATAAGCTCGACGAATACATGTATTCGATTTTCGTGTGTGAAAAATTTGGTTTATTAGTGATGTATATATTTAACAAAATTGTATCGAATGTACTCATATACTATAACAGATACAACGCGGAGCTTTAAAGGTTCTTAAATAAAACAACAGTTTAAAAATCAGTTTTGGGGCCGCAACAAAATTATATTACCAAAAATACTTACTTTCAATTTAAAATACCTAATTGAGAAAAATACATTTTAAACAACATAACAGCTCCGAAATAACGGCTTATTCCGCACTGTCTTTTTTTTTGAACAATTTAAATATAAACAACACATTTTCTTGTACAAAAATTAAAAAGCGTACTCGAAATCCATTTCGAAACTTAATTAACTTGTAATTATTATTATTACGAAGAAGTAAAAATTAAATGTAATTATATATTTAATTGCTATGTTGATATGTTAATTAGAAAGTGTTACTAAACTAACAAAGATGCATGAATTATATAGTAATTAGAATAAATATAGGTATATACTACGCAGCAGTACATGACGGGTTAAATTTTGATCTTTTGCAAAACGGGTGGTCATAAAATCCACGCTAGGCTAATGACAGGCAACTATATACTCTTTCGTCTTCTTCAACCTGTAGAAGTTGACACGCTGTAACCCGCCTCATATACTTCAACACCAGAGCGAAAAATCGAAAATATTTTATTTCTTCGAGTGAGAATCGAACCCACAACCTCTCGCATTTACAGTCACACGCTTGTGCCCTTGCGCAGCTGCCCTGACGTAGAGTTTGGAGCATTTTTACCTAGCGTTTATACCTTCTAAGCTACATTAATTTAAATTTATATCGAAGGGAGGCTTTTGACATAATTTATGTATATGTTTTATTCATTACCCACAAAAGAATCTTAAAACAAACTTAAATTAAATAATAACGCCGGTCCCACCTATCTCCGCTCACATCTACTTGTCGTTTTTATCCTCCTAATGCTTAGCCGCGAACGAAATTACCTTTGCATCGAGTATTTCGACTTCCGGTCAAGATAAGCGTCTAAGAACCTTTGCCTGTCTGTCTGTATGACGTATTTATGTTCCTATAAAAATAAAAACGCTTTCGGCTTTCAATTGGACTGTTTTGCTTTATAGAGTTTTAAGTTAGGCGACACGGTCTATTACATTACATTAGGCCACTTCCTCGCAACCAGCGAAATCACCAAGAAATAATAGGTTATCTCCGGAGTCCGCCATATCCTCTTCCGGGGGGTCGCAGTTTCCTAAAAAGCACCGTCCGCAACAACACGCAGCGCGGTCAGCGCGAATCGGACGAACAATAGTAAATACATTTAGCTCGACCATTGTTTGATTTATTGCGAGACCGTGTAGGTAATTTATAAGTGAGAGGGCGCGTCCGCGGGACACCCGGGGCCCGGCCTGAGATTTATTAGACGAGACCGCACTCCGCAGAGGACTGACCGAGGCCACTCTGTTTGCCAAATCGTTAAACTCGGCAAGCAAACGATTAGCAGGCCCAGAGCAAGACGAATATATTTGCAGAGTAATTAGTGCGGTGACGGCGCGGTCAGAGTTGACCTGACTGATATTATTTATAGTCATATTTTATTTTCGGATGGCGTCGATGCTTATGTAGCTGATAACGCTGTACGGTATCTGTG
Source organism: Heliconius hecalesia formosus (assembly GCA_018249775.1). Taxonomy (NCBI): domain Eukaryota; kingdom Metazoa; phylum Arthropoda; class Insecta; order Lepidoptera; family Nymphalidae; genus Heliconius; species Heliconius hecalesia. The sequence continues at coordinate 90,689 of DWMY01000017.1, forward strand.
CGCAAACACGCGGGGTGTCAATCACGGCGGCGCGGTCCCTTACAACATTTATCACTTATCACGCATTTATGTCAAATCGTCGATGCGCGTGATAAGCCCACCCACGTTTTACCCTATTGCATCATTTGAAGCAATGGCGGCGGTTATATGTTGTATATATGTATGTGGCACTCGACTGATAGATACGTTGTCATTATAAAAATTGACATATGTTTAGTGGTTTATCTAGGCCGCCATTTGAACCGCCGCGCCGGTCGCGTTGTGGAGAGCTTCAAATTAAATGTGAAAATAATAAAACTACCTTTGAAACAGAGAAGCGAGTGGGTTTTTTAATGTTTATATTCTATTCTTCTATTTCTTGGATTACTATTATCAATTTACAATTCTACTCTCTCTGGTCAATACCAGAGAGAGTAGAATTGTCGATTGTAATGATATTTATTCTATATTATCGAAAAATATAATACCTAGACAACTTTAAAAAATATGTGTCGTTAGTAAAATAGTTAATAACAATATTATAGCTAGATATATATTAGCTTCACGCTTTATCCCGCACACAGCAGGGTAGGCAGAGGGAACCTAGTGTTAAGACACTCCGTTCCCCACTTTCTGCCGAATTCTGGAGGCATTGCGTGTTGAGTGGCAGAACTCAA